>OX235276.1:96273777-96332927 GCA_944472155.2 Trichobilharzia szidati
ATTCATGAATTAATGATAACCCATCTCTAGTGTTTTCGAAGTATTAGTGTCCGCTGCGACAACTGTCCTTGCGGTAATGTTCACAATGTGGAGTAAATGACTATGCGATAGTCAACTTAATTATTATCACTGTCTCACAACTATGCACATTTAACTCCTTGCGTAGTCCGAATCATTCTATGAGTAACTACTATAATCTTTATTCTTTAAATGATCTGTTTATTTTCTATTTTTTATTCTATTTGTATATCCACTCCTTATAACTTTGATAGTGAGTATTATTTCCATTCTGAGTAATTTTCGTTATTATCTCACTTGTCAACTTTATTTATTTAATTCAATGTAATCATCTTCAGTGTTGTCTCATTATAATTCTCACTTCCTTGCGTGAAGTATTTGATGTCTACGAATCGTATTATTACTACAAACCTTTTTCTATAATTTCTAAATTCCATGAACTTTATCCTGAAGTACATGGAAAAAAAGGTCACTCGTTTTTCAACTATTCATTTTATTCCTAACTGATATACTACTGAATAGCTTGATAACAAAATTGTTGAGAAAACATTTTCTCTGAGTTACTTATTTTGATTTTTCTGGCGAGAAATCACCCAATGAAATAGATCACAGGTAAAAACATCGATTGAACTCACAAACATTGCACCGAAACAGAGACACAGTTCGCTCACAGCTTCCTAGAATTATTTGAAAATGAAAAGACAAAATATTTACTTGATTGAGGATATACGATCCATAAACACGACTATTGGGTTCTAAGGATTTTACTGAATTTAATGATGATCAATAACTGACTTCAGTTGGAGAACCACCTTAATCCGGAAGATGCTTTCATGATGTTTGTCTTACTTTAGGAATGTTTAGAGCCTAGCATGTATGACACTACCTGAAGTCGAATCCGGGGTAGTACCAATTAAGAAGTAATCAGATCTCTACTTCTCCTCGGTATTCAGTGGTTTTCTGAGTGATGTCAGTATCTGACTAATTTTGAAGCCCTTCAATCCCTGCAAACTGATGTCTGAAAATTACATAAAATAATCTACAAGTATTTTGTAAATCAAAAATAGGTTATTCTGTTTCTACAACGTCCGGTTTGACTGAATCATGATAAATTGCATAGAAAATCACTGATTCAGGCTGACTAAGTGCTCAAATTATTTTAACAAATTCACAGCGTCTTATGTTTAACCAGTTCAAATATGATGGTCAATCTACTGCTGATAATCGACGTCTTGCATGAGGCTAAATGATGAACTACCTCCAGTGGAATAACTTCTAGATTAGCGCACACTTATCATTAATTAGCTGAGCCAATGCTCTGTGTCTTAAAGAGATTTCCAAAAACCAAGTCGCATGTCAAATTCTCAACTGTATTGCACACACTTATTTAATTTACCTTACAGAGGACAGAATACTAATCACCACATAGCAATATAGCACAAAACGATTGTCAAACTGCAAAATTCGACGGTTCCATCAAACTAAACTGTTTCTCGTGACATTAGTGTGACCACAACGTCTCAATACATTTATATTCATCTGACATTAACAAAATGCTCATTCAAGCACATAATGAAAACAGTAAGAACTCACAGAGAATGGGACACGCAGAACGGAGAGAAGCATAGATACGAGTCCTATGAATGCAATGAACACTGCGAGGAAAACGACTGCCGTAAACGCTGTTAAATCTAAGCGATTTAGACTGACAGCGATTAACACGACTGCAGCAGATATCGCTAGAGCCACATTTAAAATTATAAAAATATTGAGAGCAAGGAATCCATGAAAAGCACAACAGTATGCGATGGATATGAGTAGCACCTGTAAAATCGATTGGAATGAAGTGAACGTAACTATCAGTGTTAGGAATAAGATGAGTTTCATTAATATACAAGACAATTTTATATGTACCTGTTCTCTTATGTCATATGAATATCACCAGTGTGGAATCCACTACCAACTCACTTGCATTACGTATTTGAATGCGCGCTGAGTGAGGCTTCAAGTGACACCACTTGCCAAGTTTGCTGAAGAAAGTTGCATGAGAACCAGTGAGTTGCACCATTGTGTGCGATGCAGATATTGTCAAATGATTAGGGATTGATAGCTTCCGGTCAGTGAAATGTGGTGACAATGGAGATGAGCTGATTAGACTGAATGTCAGTAAAACTTTTGAGCATTGTGGAATCGAACAAATAAAAGTATAATCATATTTCCATGGTTTATACAGAATAATAAGTTTTTGTTTTTGGCAATATTTCGAGCAAAATTACTGCCCGTGTTCACAGCAACTCTTAATTTATGCAACGGCGAAAACTAAATTCACTTAACTTTGAATTGTTTTTTATTCAATTTATTCATTCATATATTTTCATTTTTGTTCTTTCATTTTGTGTACTCAGAATTATATTCCAGTTGTTGACAGTTGAGCTGAGTCACCCTTGTTACAAGTATCCGTTTGACCTTAATAAATATCGATTCTGTTATAAGTCTTTCATTCCATTAATGTCAGTAAACGTTAAAGGATTGTGGATTAGATCAATAAAGTACAATTATATTTCAATAGTTTGCACACAAGATAAGTTATGTTATTGGTAATATTTCGATCAAATTACTACGCGTGTCACACCATTGTTGGAAATATTTTGTTCATGTTAGTTTTTAGAATACATTGTTCCAATCAATATTGTAGTTTTCGTCTCATGCACGCACAGCTATGGATGAATTCTTTTTGTATTGTTGTCAGCTTCTGTAAATGTTGAATGGCCTTAAGTTAATCGTCAAGTTCATTCCCTCTCGTTCTCAGAGATCCGAATGTTTCACCCCCATATTTAGCCAGACACTCGGTACAAGATATCTGTTTGTACATTGGGTTATTTTTATCTATCACTTTTATGAGATCTTTAAGTTGATTTATCTTATTTTAATTAGATTCATCGGTTAAAACGTTGTGCGAATCTCAAAAATTTTGAGGTTTTCCGAGGTGCCTCTGATGCACCATTTTGTATGGTAATGTGGTCGATTTTCACTATCCTCCTTCTAGTTATTCTGCGGTTTTACCCTCACTTTTCTCTTCTCTATATTATCTTGGATAAGTTCTTTTGGGTAGTTGTTGTCGAGTTACATTTTGAATAAGACGATTAATTTTCTTTTATGCTGTTCATCTGATGTTGTCATAAGTCAACATATTATGTGTGCAATAACTTGCATTAATCCTCGCTTTACCGTTAGTAGATGGGATGAGTGATAATCAAAGAATTTTCCGGAATGTGTAGTTTTTCCGCATAGCGTCGTTTGTATGCTGCCATCTGTTATTCTTTGTATTTCGCAGTCTAACAGACGCAGTTTCCAAATTTCATTCTCTATTTCTATAGTGAATTTTACTGAGTCCACATGACCGTTTTTGTGCGAAAAGAATTTCTGAACATCATTTTTTTTCATGTAAACTTACGTGTCATCTACATATCCTCATCAAAAATTTATTGGTGACTTGATTGGTTTAAGTGCATTCTCTTCCCAAATACCTACTAACATGTCAGCTGTAATTGGTGAGATGGGTGGTCCAATGGCTATTCCTTCATCCCGTTGGTATATCTTCCCTTCAAATGTAAAATATGTTGTTGTCAGACAGAATTCCACGCCTTGTATTATCTCTTCTACGGATAACTGTGTTCTTCCATTAAGCCATTATCTTCTTTTTTCTCGTTTTCAGTTCATTCATGGCCAATTCAATAGTTATTTAAGTATAGGGACTGTTTACGTCAAAAGTGACTATTATTTTCTCTTCTTCTATCTTAGTGGATTTAAGTCGTCTCACTGATTCAAATGAATCTACTATTATAACCTTTAAGTTGTCTTATGTTGGTCTTAATACTGTTGAGAGAAATCTTGTCAGCATATTGGTTGGTGCTATTCTAAAGTCTACAATCGGTCCTATTAGATATTCTTCTTCATGCAATTTTATCTTGCCATATATCCTAAGCATATCACATGGTTAAAGTATGATTTTAAAACATTTTGACTTACTAATTACTTCTTTCATCTGTCTAACTACATTTGCTGTTTCTTTCAGTGTTTGTTTGTGATTGTTTCTAATGATTTCGTCATTAGGATATAGGGTCCAGATTGTAAATGTTCATTTATCTTCTCTGTAAATGTCGTTTTGTTGAGTAGAACTGTTGTGTTTCCTTTGTCTGCTCGAGTAATGACAATGTATTTGTCGGCTTTTATGTCTTGATGCGCTTTTATTTCTGTATTTGTTGCATTTAGTTTTTTTGCTTTTGGATTTTTAATGTTAATGCGCATGGTGCGCGTAGCAATTCTGCTTTTTGCTTGTCATGTCCTTCTTGTGCTCTTTCAATCACAGGTATAAAGTCTTCAGGTTTTAATCTTTTTTACTAATTTTGAAGTTCATCCCTTCCATCCGTATGCTTTTCTCTGCTTCTCTTAGCATTTCTGTCTGACATGTTTACATGGTTTTAGTTACTTGTATACCGTTCGTGCTTTTTGCGATGAGAATCTATCGTTCCTTCGATAAAGGTGTAATACAATGTTGACCCATCACGTGAATGACGTACACAAGTTGTTTATTGCGTTCAAATGAGGTGCTTGTTTTTATTGTCCACAGTGTGTATTATTGCAGAATATCAAATCAGGCTATCAAGTTTGCTTTAGCTTTCATAGATCCAATAATAGATGTTTGTTTGCGATCTCAATAAGAGACATTAGCTTGTCGACAGCTGACAATGTTAAGATTCTTCTAATCGTTTCTCTTGTTCAGAGGATAAAGTAAAAGAAAACTTGTTAAATAATATCGGTAAAATGCTTTCCACTATCAGTCTGAGTTCAAGGAAAAATTATTTTGACATGGATGACTGTCAACAGCTACTGATTTCTTTACATTGGTGAAACATTACTGAAGATAAAATTGTGACCTGTGAAATGTTGTGTACCATTGTCAGTCGTTTTCAGAGCCTGACTTCTAATTTCGAATTTCAGCAAAGCTTCCAACTGACGCAATATTCGTCGCTCATGTACAGATTTCAGATAAAGCTACATGTTTCGCACACATCTCAACTTTTTAAAGATAGGAGACAGTTAGTTGAGGCATCCGTTTCTTGATAACTTCCTCGATGATGTGAAAGCAACTTCTAAATAATGTTGTCATATGAGGATGACTATTTATCACATTGTTCTGCCTAATCATTTCATTCACAGTTACATATTGTATTATATCATTGTCATAACTACAAACCATACATGTAACAAGAGCTATCCTATACCTGAGTCTATGTGAGCAACCTCCCACAGATTCCAAAGGAAGCATTTGATATTGTACATCTATGATACATTTCTAAACCGTATAGTCACCTCATACATAAACAAGTTTAAGCGCATCTTTCCTAAGTGATACTTTATACATACAAAGTGTAAAACACAATAATTCCAAGTATTAATGGTGTCTGCATTCTACAACCAAACAGAATACTTACGATTAGTCCATAAGCAATATGTGAATACCAAAAGTTTTCCTGAATTTTCTTGGCTGCAAAGGTGAAGACCAAAAGAGCGGCAGCAAAAACGCTAAATGAAAAAAAATATTGTGGATATGATGCATAGACTTTCAATGTAAAAACTTCAGAATTTATCAAACAGAAGAATAATCACCAGCCTCGATATCCATAAGAAGAGACAATGACAAACTGAGACAATTGACTTACACAATTCCCAATGTGACGGCGATATTTTTATAGAAAAATTTTTGAAGAGCCTCTCTATGTGGGAATAAGATTGGATGATTAATTTCAATCTTACATGGTGCCGATGATAATCATGACTGCCAACATGATGGCTATCAAATATGCCACATCAATTCCGACCTAATTGTAGATTTTTGTGTAGATAAATAACCAGATTGTCTTACCAATGTGATGTATTCTTTGAATGTGTCTTCTCCTGGCTTCAAATTCAATCCCATGGAATTCTTCTGAATCATTATTTCCGTGTTGAAAGCGCTTTCCTTGCTTTGCGTATTCTGTCTGAATAAAAACACAGAAGGCGTTTCCTGCAGTGAATGCTGAAGAGTAAATTGTGGTTAATGTGATAGTTTCCTCAATATCAAAGTTTTTGCATTAGTAACGTCCTGAAGTTAAAACTTGCTGTAATGTCGTTCACTTGAAAACTTTCGCAAATTAACTACGATGCTTTCATTGAGGTATATTCAGTGGACTATTTTACCCCTCTTCTACGTAGAACTTATGTGCATTTCCATCACCAGGACGAAAACTGAAGTGGATACATTCCAGTGGCTAGGCTTCATCTCAATTTTCCTCAATTATCTAGCCATGCCAAGCAAACGCAATCACAATTAGATCAAAGAATTTGATAAACATAAAGTAAATGACTATTATTTGACCAAGATCAGGATTGCAACCTTTGGATTAATAAAATATTCTCTTGGTGATACGTTCATCTTAGTGCCGCTTCAGATCAAAGTATGTAAAATGTATGGAAGAAAGTTTCACAACTGGCTGATTCAAGAAATTCAAGAAAATTTCACGGTGCATAAAATAGAACTGTGTGTCTACGCAAGCTAGACTATGTGTTTAATTAGTCGTTCTTAGATAATCTTATGAGTGTTTTCAATTCACTACAAATCGTGTCGTCAATATTTAGTGAATATGTTCAATGAAAATACTGAGAAAACTTACATATCACCAACTATGTAGTCAAAATTAACTCAGTCATGAGATTCAATCCTTTTTATTGTGAATTGTAGACTGTTAGTCTTGGTGTGTAATTTGAAACGTGTAGTGTACTTTGTTCAGGTGAATACTTCAAGCTCGTAAAAATGAGTCATTTTAATAAGACGGAAGAATAAAAGAATTTAAATGGCACATTGGTCAATACAAGAAGTCGATTTCGAGGGTTTTAGCTTCAGATACTTCAAAGGTAAATTGCACAAAAATTCTTTGATGATAATAATCTCAAATATTCCGGAATGTTTTGATCTTACTGCATGCATAATTCACCAATGAATAGTAAATTGAGAATTGACGTGCACTTTACTGTATGTTCAAATATAAGTACTATGTCTAATTAGTTGGAAAAAATGTTGGCTTTACAAATGTCAATGATGACAAGTTCACAGGAATCCATTTGGGGAGAAGGATAAAAATTTACATAAAGAAAAACAGTAGGCCTTCAGATATCAAAAGGAATTGAAACTTCTCAAAATTTCAAAACTTTTGAAAAATTCTTGAATTTCTTAAATGAGGGTTTCTGATACAACCATTCATCTGCATGACTACGTCACCATACAGATCCGTAGCTGAGAGGTAATTCGAAACTTGCTAGGAAGATAATGGGAAATATGTGAATTGAACAAATGAGATAAAAGAAAAAGGCACAATTATGGAGTCAAAAGATGTTTTCTTTTTCTATTTTCTCAACAGCGTTCCTCCAAGAGCAAGGGTTTGGTAATAATGTGATTAGTATCAATAAATTGTCCTCGAAACTTCATCATGTTAATTATTGCTAATTAATATAGTATCAGTGTGTGTTAAATAAAATGCACTGACTTAATACTGAATTACATTTAATCGACGTTTCGAATTCTGTACTTACAGAAATACTGTGCAATTTATGTAGATATACTGATTCAGATAACTTGAGTTTTTGAATGATTTCTAAGCATACTGAGGAGTTAATGCAGAGATATAATTTCAAACCTTCAGTCAGTGGTAAAATGTACAGACAGAAAGAATCAATACTCATAAACCCCCGGTTAACTCAGTTGGAAGTCTATGCTCGTATGAAGGTCGTCTGAAGGTCCTGATTGGTATTCGTTATGACATCTTGATCTACTTACAAATATGTTGGGTTTAATAATCTACGAAAAAAGGTTCTTAAGAGTGACTAGGTGGGATGAGACATAAAACGACACACTTCATTGGCGTTTGAACAGCTTTTTACCTCACTGACTGATCAAACACAAATTTCGAAGCGTTCACCTCTCATTTTTATTTTTTGAATTCCTCTGTTGAGCTAATAATCCCATCCTCCTAAATACTTTACACGACGTGCAATCGAAACAATTGAAATTTCTTAAATTTTCGCAGGACTTCATTTACGCTTACACTGTCTGTGCAGTGTTATCAGAACGAAGCATTTTCTAAAGATTTTGTGACTACTTACTTTCGTTGTCCATGATGGTACAAATACGACTATCGTTATTTTAATAACATCAACTTCTATTTATCCAATTATCTCGTCAAAATTCTTCATAGATATACGCACACAGGTATTTTTGTGTCTGCTAATGATTCTTATTGATCAGTCGATAAGTGTATTTACAAGTACATTCCTTATATTAACTCAATCCATATGCGAAATTTGAACACAAGACTGAGAGGCTTTGGCAGGTAATAAAGTCTGTTGGAAAACGATTATTCGAATGCTGCTTCATGCAAAACTGAGAACAGAAGATTGTTCTTTCTTTCATACTATTGTGGGTAGTGATCAAATAAGGTAGTTTTTATATCTCAAGGAGTGAAAAAGTCAAGTTTATTGTTTGCAGCATACCTCATTTCTGAAGGTAAAATCATTCTGGAGTTAAACGTTATAACTTCTGGAGGAGAAGTCAGAGTTTCTTTCCTGTGACCTATCTCTCCTTCGAGCATTAGTCTGCTTATAAGCGACTGCTCTGATGCTTAAACTATTCTTCTTTGGTTCACTTATTTTTTATATACTCCATTTTTCCATAATAATAATACCCCTATCTCTACTAGTCTATATTTATTCTGCTCCTATTCTACATTTATTTTATACATGATCGTACTCTTGCTATTTCAATTGTCCTACCCTCCAGCACTCTCATTCTAACTGTTATCTCTTCACTCTACCTTTAATCGAAGATACCTTCTCGACTGAATAAACTAATGTATTACTATTTTTTTCTGCGTTTATCAAGTTTACAGCTAATATCAAAAAGCCTTACCGACACAAAAAGCAGCAAGCGCTACAAAATCGAGGGTTTTATACAAGCTTGTCAAGAGATAATGGTAATCGGATGTTTCACTAAATTCCTTTTTTAAATAGTTATGTTCTACTTTGTGTGTGTGCTTGTTAGGCATTCATCTGATTTACGTATAACTTTTCATATGAAACACGATCCTACTAGTCTGACTTCGCCATCCACGCGAGTGACAGTTACCTCACGAAGCCAGAAATAATGCTGGTAAAGAGGAAAGGTTGGGCATGAGGGTAGCAACCCTATCCTGTAAAATTAAACACTGCTACAGAAACTTCAAGCCACTAGCTTGAAGCCCTATGTTCCACTGGGAACGTGAAGGAAAAAAGAAATGTTTAGTTTATTAAGTGGTCTGTTCTTTTTCTATACCACTAGCAAGCCAATTTAAATTTGAAATAAATACTAATATCCAGCTAGAAGAAAGCCATTCATTTCAAATTAAAAGTTAAATCATGACCTTCCTGAAGCTTTATCTCATGACAGTCGAATAACTTTGAAAATCTTAGTTATTCTGTATCCTTTGACATCAATGCAAATATTTGCAATTAAGTGCTTGAAATGTGCTGATCACAGTGGCAACATACCGAGTGAAGATACAATGAAATGTTCACAACGGATTATTCACCTGTCTCAAAACTTTGGATTGACAATCGACACATAATGTTTTGGTAAGTGAGTGTACACTGAACCTTTAATTTGTTTGCATTGCATGTCAAATACTTCATTCTTAAGAATGATTTCATTCCACTCATCAGATTGCTATCCTGCACAATATAACTTACTCCACTAATCCACAAAAGCTTCATTTTCAACATGCTGTTTCTGTCTTTCAATCGGTATGGCCCTCAAATTTCCAATTGTCTTTTCAATAAGAAACTAAGAATGTTTTCTACAAAATGTTCGGTAGAAGTATTGCGTCTACAATTAGCTTCTGCATGTTTTACATCAGGTTATTTCTAACATATTTTATACTTTAAATATCACCTAGCATTATTCAACGCAGGCTTGTTCTGAAGACTTTCCTGCTTCACCAGTACTCAAACAACAACAATCATTCTACTGTGTGGATTGACAGAATCGCATCCGTCTTATTGTGCCTAATATTTTCAGGTAAAACGCGTTTTGAATTCTCCAGTCATTTTTTAGGTCTGAACACTCATGGAATGTTAGCACTTAAACGTATCACTAAATTCAATATTTGTCAAGGCTGTTAAAAATCGATGTATATATTTGACAATGCAGTAGGTTAACTGACTGTTCTTTGGGTCAGTAAAAGCTTCCTTGTTAGTGATCTGCCTTCTATAATCATTTCGCATGGTCAAGGTATCGCTGTGGATATGCACGACATTGTGACTGATGATTGAGTTGGTTTCTGAGTTACAAATTAGATATAAGGTTTAACTCGTTTAACTTGAGGGTGTGAAATCTACGCTTTGTTCATATTCGCTAATGCATAAAACCAACATGAACTAAAACATTTTAGTTACTGTGAAAACATTACATCAGATAACCAGGTCTGTATACCGGAAATGACCAACGCCCCGGGAATCCTATGAAAAATGTTTGAGGGAACCTGATTAGCAAAGATGAAGAGGAATCAAATAAAACAATGTGCTGATAACTTCGAGGGATTCTTGACCATCATCTGAAAACTACCCGGAAATAGTACCAGAACTATCTGGAGACATCATTCCCCTAATAAAAGCAGAAGTCTTGAATGCAGTCAAGCTTCTGAAGCCCAGGAAGGCAGGAGATGAATCACTAAAACCAAATTCACTGGCATGGAGTATTCCAAATCTTTATCAGTTTCGTTCAATAGCCATGTGACAATACCACGTGTCAGGTGATCTACAACGGAAAACACGGTGAAGTCTTCGAAGTGAAGACTGACGTGAGAGGAGGCTGTCTGCTCTCACCTACGATATTTCTGATTCTAGTGGACTGGATTATGCCTCACACTGTGGAGAGTGGCATAAATTGGATTAGTAAGAGGACAGTAGAAATCTTGATTTCCTGAACGGTTTTGTCTGATAGCACACAAACTCGAAGACGTACAGACGAAACCAACAATTTGAAGGAATATTCAGGAAAACAAGAAGCAAACAAGAAGGAGCTTATAAACCAACCAACAACAAACACCAGTCACTGTCAACGGAATAAATCTGAATGAGGTCATTTCGTGCAATTATCTAGGCAGCAGCGTATCAATTACTGGTGGCAGGGATTGGGTGTCAGAACTAAAATCTGAAAGTCAAGACAGAAATTTTTCACGGTGAAATCAGTTTGAAAACTTTTTGAACTCATCATCACAAAAAAAATTCGATTCATAGGCCGACATTCTTACCCATATGGAAGAAGTAACTGACTAGTTTATTTCACTGATGTTTCTATTGAAAATATGAATATTGTTGTTTGTGCTGAGGAGAAGTGCATGCGATTTCCAAAGATATTTCTAGTTGATGAAGGTGTATCTTGTCTTCAGGATTCTGGCTGGCTGTCTTTCACATTTTCATCCATTCTGATTGCCTGTGGTTTAAACCACACTGGCTGCCTAGATAACTGAATGCAGGAAGTAAGCTCTCTCAACCTCTTAATCCCGTTGGTGGTGACTCTTGCTGGTTATTCTTGTTGTCATTGCTGTTGGTGGCGGTCAGTTGATTTGTTATTTTCATCACCTCCCTCTTCATCTGAAGGCAATGAGTCCTGTATTCGCTGCCAGCCAATCAGCCGTTTCAGCCAGTTTGTTGCCAGTTTTCGCTTACCTGACTGCATGCAAGTCTTCGAGCTTGTGTTTGTGTGACATTCAATGACATAAATGATCCACACGCAAAATCCACATCTCTTAGAGTGTTCTCATTGGTCAACGCAGCGTATTCCTGTCTTCTCACTCACTCCCCCTAAAAGCACAATCTAACTCGTAATCCAGTCCACCACAATACTTTGTGTGAGCATGCATATAATTTTTGTTAATAATGACTTCCATTCCTCCTACTTGATAAGATTCCAGCGAGCATTCGTGGCAGATTTATGAGTTGTGAATAAAGAGGGTAGTGAAAATGAGACAATATGGATTTGGTCGATTTCTTGCATGAGTTATGCAGATGTCTGTCGACTACATTGACAATACGCTGACTTAGTGGGGGTACACCACACTTACTCTACTGATATCCATTTCACTTAAAAATAAAAGGGCTAAGTGCTTAGGACTAATTTCCTGAAATGGAGCATTTTGCATGAAAACTTCACATTCATCAAACTTGTAGCCAAAAGACTTCTAAATAACTCTTCACATTGCATCATCTTCAACTGCTTTGTAGACCTAATTTTCTCTCACCCTATTTATGACCTTGAAACCCTATCGGTTGTTGAACGGTGTAATTAATCAATGTCATTAGTGTCTCTATGTCATTTAAAGCACGATACAGCAAAAGCACTTCACGTCAACAGTCGGACTACTTTTCTTGTCTTCTTGCATCGCGTTTTTATTGCTAATAGTGGTTAGACCAATAGGCTGGCGAATCGACCACGTAGGAAATGCGTAAGTGTGAATAACAAGTTTATTAACGGTCATATCAAAATTGGCGACGGGTCATTTCATTATGATATTCATTATGTAATTATAAGAGATTTTGTATTTCACAGTGAAGGAAAAACAAAACGATATTGCCACTTTTACTGATGTTTCGCTCTCATCAAAGTATTATCAAACTAGAATGTACAAATCTACGATTAAATATGGTAACTCAATCATCCTTCTTCAGTATGATGTAATTCTGTTTACGTCGTGAAGTTGGTTGATTGAAAAAGATGACAGGATCATAGGCAGGTCTTTCAATTTGACGAGTGTATGAAATTATACAAAGTCAGCATGTGTTTACATTATGAAAATCAGTTATCACATCTGTGTTGATTATGTCACTTCATGCGAGATACCAAGGTTGTTGTAATCAGGTAAACGTCTGTCTTAGTCCATCACTCCTATTCATCAGGCAGTATGGATTCCATTTCATATGAAGTTCTTCTCATATTAGAAATACTTTTTCATTCATGAAGTTTTTTGGATGATGATTTCAATATTGTCAGAATCAACTTTGTGACCTGATTCCATAGCGTAGCGTGTAGACGACACACGGCTGGTGACTTTTCAAGCTTTTCTAGTTCAGCCAGATTTTTCGGTGGTCGAACAGATGCTCTAAGTGTTCATTTCTTCTGATTACCTTGATTTCTCTCTAGCGACGATTGTCCGATGTATATTATTCCATCACATTCCAAGCATTTTATTTTGTGGACACAATTAGATAGAGACTCCTTGGGCATATGGTCTTTTACATTCAAAAGGTTGCTTAATAGTGAGGGTGCATGTCTGATCTTTAAAAAAAGACTCTCATGTTGTGCTTATTAAGTACTCTTCTGATATCCACCTTTTGACGTTTCTGACCTATATGGAATGAAAACTGTTGAGGCCCATCCATGTTTTTGGAATACGTTTTCCACCAAATTTCATGCTGTCAGTGTTGATTTTGTTGACGGAGTTCCAGGGTTAGTAATTTTACTTGAGCATCTCATTAATGTTTTATTTTTCACCTTCTCTTTCCTTCTCATTCATTAACATTTCAGAGTGTGCTCGTCTAAGAAGACTTTAGACAACTGACACCTTCGTACTGGTGGGATGGATGTAGTGATCCAAAATGTCTAGATACTTGTTGGAGTGTTCCATTTTCATCCTGAATATTCATTAATTTTAAACTGCCATTTTGCTTCCTCTTAACTAAAAGAGGTAGTCAAATCACATCCGTTTGAAGCAGCTTCCAAAGTAAACTGAATTCTGGTTAAGTATGACTACTTTGACTAAGCTATTGGCAGTAGCATTAATTAGCGAAACGTCAGTGATACGACAAACCAATATCGTTTTGTTTTTCATTCATTGCGAAATACAGAAACGTTTACAAACATGATTCTACAGCTCATTCATTATCATCTACGTGCGTGCAACAAGATTCATAAATAATCCTTTCCTTGTGAGCATTATTCACTATCCTATCGATATATATATTCAAATAAAGAAGGTAGGAAAGTCAATCTAGCTATCCATTCCCCCGCCACCCCACAGTAAATGTAACCAAGAACAACAGTGATGAGATTAGGCGGAATTTATTTTAGAAACTCGACTTTTTCATCTTAACATGATTATGAACTAAGCATCCAGAGAAATTCTACTTCACACAGGTAGGCGGTCACTGAATGTCGTCAACATTCAGGAGTTCATTTTCGTATAGTTGATGACCTAAAGGTATCATGATATTGTCGTTTTCAGTATCAAATTTTGGCGGGACATCTACTGAACAAATTTGCTGTGGGCAATAGAAAATATGAGAGAGAAAATTAATCAGACTTGGTTTCTAACTATGCAGAGTTTGTGTGAAATTGAGTAACTTCCCCGAAAAAATAAATAATTGGTCGGAGAAATTCACAATAAAAATACTATATTAATTTGTTAATTAGATATCACACACACAAACAGTCAGTGAAACAGTATTATTCAACACTGGATGACGACGCCTTTTGAACACAATTTATCTATTTTTCATTATCATTTCATCAATTATAGCACACAAACTTCCTAAATCTCGTTTCACAGTTATCTTTATTCCTTCATCTTCGCCGAATGTCGCGGTCGCCAGTAGGATTTTCCAGATGTCGGCGTGGACAGGTGCTGAATCACTCCTATTCCACGTATTCTCCTTCTCAGTCTATTCGACAAATAAAGACTCGGTCAGTTAGCAATCCTGCTACCTGCACTCTGTTATATTAGATCTTAAAACCCTCATCTTATTCTATCATCCTTAAGGATTTTTTTATTCCTTTACGTCCCCAGTGGAACATAGGGCTTCAAGCTAGAGGATGTTTCAGTATCAGGGGTGTTTATTTCATTGAGTGAGGTTGCTAGCCTCATGCCCAACCTTCCGTCTTTACCAGTCTCATTACTGACTTAGCGAAGTAAAGGAGTGCGTCAGTGGCCCGACAGGGACAGATTCCCGGACAATCTGCGTGGTGTGCGAGCATTCTACCGCTGTGCTACCAACGCACATCCGAAAGTGTGGTCGTTTGTAATTGCATTTTGGATCTAGAATGACAAGTGGGACAAGCAGAAACAATTCAAAGTGTGAATAGTAATAATAATAGTATAATTTAATAATTGTAGTAGAGGGAAAGATAAATAGAATAACTAAATAAACACAATAAATAAATGTCTACCCTTTTAAGAACTGGGCAAAAGTAGGGATTGTGCATACTTCTTTATACACAAGGTTCTAGCTGGCTTAAATTCATGAATGAATAGCCAGGGCCTCCACTGTATTTAGGAGTATATAACGGAGGAAATGCGGCCAGTAAGTTAGCATGGATTTGGTAGATGATCTTAAAATCATGGTGAGGTTTGCTAGAGTGACACAGAAGTCAATCAAATATTCTAGAATAGAGCTTTGCGCACAATTTTACAGCTTCATAATAAATTCTTTGTTGAAAAGAGTCTCTTTGCTGAATATATTATGTGTTCTAAATGCTATAAAGTTAATTATTAATCTAACTATTACTAAATGTTGTATATTATCGACAGATAATACCGTATGAAGTAACTGCATGATCGTTAATACGATTCATTCCAGTGATCACATCCAATTCTTTCACACACACATTTGATATATACTTGTGTGTGTGTGTGTATTTCTGATCTGAACGGAAGTTGATCAATCAATACGGTGGTTGTTTGAGGATAATTTACTAACAATTATTTGTATTTTGTCACTAAGAGATTACATGTGACAAAATTGTACTAATAAGGTATCCTGTACTTCAATGTTGCTTCATTATGAATTAAAAGATTCGCTTCTTGCTTTCTGTATACGATGAATCCATGTGATTCTAATCTGGTGCTCTAAGAAGATTCGTGTACTTGAATCTATGAAATTGATTCAAAGCAAATCTTGACTTTTTCTCCGTGAAACTACACACCTATGTCTGATTATAGGATTTCATCATGGCCTGACGTTGGTTAGAGAACCATTGGAATACCTGGGAGTACTGAGCAGCTGTTTCGTCCTAGTTTGGGACTCTTCATCAGTACGCGCCCAACGATGTTCGAACCCAGGACTTTCTAATTACAAGGCCAGCGACCTCGTAGAACATTAAGCCACTGAGACCCGATCCAATGGCCCGTGAATTCTAACATCTACCAAGTGAAGATATAACGAGACAGCTAGCCAATGTCTTCGGCGAGTATTTGTCTGACCTGCTGCACTCTACTGGTCACGACTACTCACTAGAACCCAAGCTACACTCCTATGTGCACCCACCACTAAATAAAACGTCGTTTCATCAGTATTATTCAGTGGGAATGAAGGATACACCTTGATACACCTCCTTGATAGAAAAAAAGCCTCCCACCTAACGCACCCATCAAATCAAACAGAATCATACAAAATGGATGGACAGTTCCCTCTTTACACTCTATCAAATACATAACATAACATTGAAAAAACGAACATTTACTTACTCTAATAGCAGCGTCGATCTGCTTGCACACGCCATCCTTGTAATATACCTGATGACTGAGAAGAAGACATTCCTCATTTTATTCATCAAACATATCCAGAAAAAATTACTTCAAAATAGACTGATTATTGAACAGAGAATATACGCATTTTCGATCACCTGCATTTCATCATCATCGTCAGTTTTCTACAGTTACATGCATCCATCCTCAATAGTTAATAAATGAATTGGTGTTATTCACAAGGTGAATTTCATTGTTTAAATAACATCGAATCAATGAGAATAATAATAATATCATTGGATTACAGTACGATAGCATCAACATGACACCGCTCACTGAATGAATATCATACAAATTAGGAACAGTAGTAGTGATAATACAAATTAATGAATTTATAGGCTGCAGAGGGAAGGCCGGCCAGGATAATAGTAGTAGTAGAAGTGGCTGGTTTGATGGATGGTTGCAATCGGTTCCTGAATGCTTTTGGCGATTTATTTAGTAGCTGAAAGGTGATGGTGGAGAAGGATTATTCAATACTGGCTGTGTGGCCTGTCGGTTTGGATCAGGTGGTGTAATATAGAACTTTTGGTGTTTTCAAGCATGACTCGATTCAGCCCCACCACACTGTTAGGTTTACCCGAGTGAGCACAAAAATCAAGTTCTAAGAACATCGGCCATTATAACTTGCCCCACCGCAAACGCAGTTGAATTGATAGATAAGATTAGAAGTGACCAGCTAATTCAAGCACTTCATCTTTCAATTAAGGAATCCCTGCCGATCATGTCGACAATACAACTTGTAGGTTGCCAGCGTCAATATTCCTCTGATTAGATTTTCTTAACTTCTCGTAATTATTTCACTAGGCATATAGTCCTTGGATTGCAGTTGTATATGTATAAATGCTTCTTGTTCACGGATAGTGAATATTCCTACTCTACTTTCTTGGTCATGTGCTTCCTGATGAACATTTCTGGATAGCCATTTTCAATTAGAGTGTCATATGTTATGCTAAGTTCATCCTCAATTACATTTTTTTGAGCATATAATTCTGACCTTGTAGCTGAGTGAGGGTCCTTACTAAGTTTTTTTTGTTCTAGAGAGGAAGGAACCAATGAAAATGTGTATATTGTCCTGTTCACATACTTTTGCTGTATGCAAATTTTTTTTTATGCAACCATCTGGTTTTCTTGTAAGGTGCTCATCTTGGAAGGCAATTCATTCTGTTTTAGGATTCCTTTTCACAGGTGAAACTGTTAGCAGCAGAGTACACTTCATTGAACTGAGTTTTCATTGTGCTTCTCTCCGAATCATTGTCATTGAAACGACCGATACTCTGTGTGTGTTTGTGCAGAGGAAAAAGATCCATCCAACCAGCCAACCACCGATACTTCTACTACGCTGGCCAGCCTTTCTCTTTCTGCAGCCTATAAATTCATGAATTTGTATTATTATCATTAATAATGTTCCTAATTTGTCTGATATTCATTCAGTGTGTGGTGTCATTTTGATGCATATGATCACAATTACAGATGCTTTTCAGTTGTAATCTATTCCTACTATCACTACTGCTAACGATTGATTCGATGTTATTCTAAACAACGACATTATTATTGTTCATAACACTAATTCCATCATTCGCCATTATGTATGGATGGATACAAAACTGTGCAGAATCTGATGATGATGATGATCGAGTAGGTTGTTGAAAATGGGAATATTCTTTGTCCAACAATTTTATTACTATCATTATCATTATGATCATGATCATTGGAAAAATGGTTTTTGGGTGAATGTTTAAATGCCTAATTAGAGGAGTCACATAAAGGTAATGCGAAACAACACGATGAGAATTAACACGAAGTTCTTACTATGTGTGATGACTGCGACTACAACCTAGTAGACCATTAGCGAATGCTAACTAAATGAACTGGGTTATCTGTCCTGATCGCACGTCAACAATAACACCGCCGGGCCGCAGTGACAGAAGATAACACTGGACGTTGATAAGAGAGCTTTCACTGTCTCAAAACAACAGTTTAAAAAAAGGTTGACAGTGCTTACATATATATATATATATTTTCAAATGACCTTGAGAAGCACTCATGTCGTTCTTGAATTAGGATGGCGAACAACCAATAGGATTTCAAAGGTTATATGTGGTGTGAGACAGAAGAGCAGTAGTTCAGCAAAGAGTCTCTTTTCGTTGAGGGTTGTAGGGAAATACAAACAGACATGTAAGACGGACATGTAGGAAATTATATCTATATATCATTATGTTCCTGTTACGAGCTAAGATCACCTAGAGAATCACTGGAAAACCAGAGAGTACTTGAAGCTGCTGGTGATCACACCATTACCTGGTGTGCCAGTGAGTGAATGGTCAACAAGCTTCACGTGTGACATTTACATTCTGGGTTAAAACCCTTGTGGATGAGTACTGTCGAAGAATGCCAAACGTGGAAGAAAGAGTTGTCCAGTACAAACAACCCCAGCACTACCCACCTACCCATCGTTTTCAGTGGTCCTGTAAGTGACATTTGGAAGAGGAATTTGAAGAAATAACGCAGAAGTGAAATCGGGAAGAAATCTCTTTCATCCAACCAGGGATAATATATGTACAGAGGCTCCTTTCAAAAACCAACAGAAAGCATACATGATCGATTGAAGGTACAAACATCATAACTGATATGAATCAGTGACGACTTAAAAATTATTTTACTTGAACTGGAGGTATTGAGGATCCATTTTTGATTATGAAAAATGAGGATGAAGCAAAAGAACACTCACTGACAAATTTAACCATGTTCATCATGCAAAAAATATTAGTATCAAGAAAACAAGAGACTCCAGCAATTCACTCGGTAGACGTCCTTATGACTATAAAAGAGGACGGTACAATCAGACAATGAAGAAGAAGTGTTATTAGAAAACTTACATCAACTGACTGTCAGTATACTCATTATTTCAGCTTCCTACCTTTGAAGTTCAAACGCAGTCTGATAAAGTACTTGTTTCGCCACAGAGCAAGAGTAATCTACTCTCATGAATGTCTCAATGAGGAGCCTAATATTATTAAACGGTTGCTGATTGAGAACGGTTATACAGAAAAATTCATCGATAAGAATATGAATCAAAAGTCAAGGCAGGCCAAAGCAACAACCAACTGTTCCGAAATAGACCGTTTTCATACAACTTCAGTTCCTCGATGATGGTAACATCAGTGTGATATTAACACAACGCCTGAGTAATACGGCGGTACAGAAAGCATTCAGTGGTGCTGAATTATGCTGTGTCATGAAAACCACCCACCCGTATTTTGCGTTCGGGAGTTAAAGACACACTGCCTTATTTCGCCTCTTCTATGTGTATCTATTAATTTGATTGCTCTTGCTGTGGAGTGAACCAGTTAGTTGCAAAGGCTGTACAATTAGGTGTGTTTATCGTTGGAGTTTCTAACATCATACTGCACAGTAGTTAAGTAAGGGACAAACAAAATCCATTCATAGCCATATACTATCTCACTCATCTTGTGGATACAGAACACAAGAGGGATGTTAACAAGGAGGCCTTCAAAGTGATCTACCGTATCTCAAGAGTTCATCTTCTCCATATTGGGATATACATTAAGAATTCTAACTTATGTATCCAAAAGTAGTCGATTCAGACACTCTCCTTACTTTGACCACCAGGCAATGTTGTAATGATCCTTAATTTGTTGTTATAGAGATTTCCTTCATTTTATTTCATATTCTATTAACCATTAAATTTTTGTGCTCATTATCATAACTTATGCATCATTCTCGAACTGTCTGTAATTCCATTGTGATCTTAACAAATCGATAGTATTTAAAAGGCACTAATATTGTTAACGACGATTATTCTAGAATAATAGTCTCTATATATAAAGATGCATACATAAAATTGTACAGCCAGAGGAGGGGGAAATTATCGTAAAGGATATTCTGCCCTGCTCAAGTTTTCTTTCGTATTGATTAACGATGAAAATTCATGCTTCGATGTTACTTATATTCCTGATATATATTGTTCTTTCAACAAGAAGTTCACTTCTACTACCAGGCAGCTTATTCTTTCTTCACAGTGGCCTCTTGTTTAGCAATGAAATCACTAATTATATCTATGATAGTGCTGAAGAAAATTATGTGATATCTTAACCTACTGACTAATAATAAGTAGTGTAAAACGCCAGATAGAAAAATACAAACACTAATTGTTAGTTAGTTCGAAAATAATTGGAAGAACTAGGAAAGCAAAATTATTACCGAACGGAATACGATAAGTAACTTAGAATAACACATAATACTAAGCATAAAATGGACAATTGAGTTCACTTTGAAATCCACTTTCATGCAAACTGAAGACCTGATACCTTCATCGATTGAGGCAGTGAAAGACTTAAGTCAACTGCTGTCGATTCAAATATATACTCATATTTATGAATAGGAGACAGAAATCAAATATTATAATGGCCACAAAATATATGAAAGCCTTCGACTAACTGCCACAGTACTGAGAATTCAATAATCACTCAACCGGACAAATGTCACTAGCCTACGGGTACAATAGCACTAAGATTATTTGGGCAACCGAAATTGTATAAAAATGGTTTACCACTTCGACCAGTCTACTTCGACTTATCTAATTCCCCGTATCACCCGAAAGAAAAATACTTGGTCAATTCTCCTTTTACAGTCTTTGCATAGTCAATTAGTTAAACACAGTGTGTAAAAGATAGTTTCGAATATGTAGAACCAAACTAAGAGATTTGAGTGTAAGTGACAAGTCCATGATTTTGTTTTCATAGATCCTCTACGCTCACTAGTGTACAGTTGGTTGAAAAGTGGAGTAGTTGAAATGTGATGAGTTTAAGAAGCCAAATATCGACATCAGTATTCCTATATCCTCAATGAATCAACTTATTCGTTGTGATGTACGATAAGCGTTTATTTCATGTTCACCAAGAAACAATGTAGACAGACTGATGATGTGGTTACGGATTGATCATTCTTAGGTCCATTCGTAGCTGATTTTCTCTTCATGAAGTTAGAGAATGTATCACTGGAAGGAGTTACCAATGAATTGGAATTCTACTGTCGACAAATATCGATGGCACATTTCTGGGTATGAATGACGAGATCTTGAACAAGTTCAGTGGTGCACATTCAACAATAAAATTCACCATAGTGAAAGCGATTATTGATAGCATATCATGCAAAGACGTCTTCTTGACCGGAGAAGGTGATAGACTAAGAAGGGTGTGTGTATAGAAAATCTACAACAACAGGTCAGAACACTCATTTCTTCAGTTTTTCCACCTTTGAACTATAAATGTAACTTCGTAAAGTGTCTGGTTCATACACCTAGGATTATTCGTTCATGTGACCCCCATTAAGTAGATTAAGATTATTAGAGAATTACATCATATATTTATTCCCCTTGATGAATTTCGATAAAGAAAAGAAGAACAGTGGTTTGTGCAGATTAATATGGTACCACCATTGTTTATTTCGTTGGCTTCTCATCACTTGAGCTGCTCATAGCCTGAATAAATTATTCACTCAGTGTTCAGAAAAGTTTTAACATTCTTGCAAATTTTACATGCTGTCAATTAGTGACTGAAGGTTCCAGAATTAGTGAACATTACTCAGATAATTACGCTTATAAAATTTTTACAGAGTCAGTTCAAGTTTAAACAAAGTAAATATATGCATGCGGTGATAAAGGAGTTATGTAATAAAGATAAGAGTTGCGTAAGGTGATGAGTGACTAATAATTAAGGTAACAATGTACTGAATTCAACTCGAATCATTGAAGCAAGAGACAGTCAAAATTACACTACATCGAAGGAGTGAGGTTACAGCCAAAGATCACATAATCCAATGAACGAGAGAATCAAGAATCCAGTTACCAGGCATCAGGGCAAAGAAACACTGATGACAACTGCTTCTTACCGAACAGATAAATCGGGTTTCATGCGTTTGATAGAAATTGCTTCGGTGGACTTGAGGAGAATCGAGCTCCATTGTCCAACTCTTGACTCGCATCAAATAGATGCCTGACTGTAGTACTCTGCACAAACCAGAGAATTACTTTGTAAAAATCGTTATCCAGATAAGCTCATAGAGAAAAATTATGAATTTAGCACCAAAACAAGTCACTAGGGTAATACCTCCAAAAAGACAACCATCATTTATAAAACTGCATTTCCTCGGTGATAACATCAGAGAAATACTAACACAGCAAGGGCCTCAAGAAGAATGCAGTCAAAAGAGCTTTCAATGCAGCAGAGATGTTGTTTTTGTCTCTTCACTACCAGCACTGTTGCAATCCAGAAGTAAGTACAAAATATTTAATTTCTCTTCTTCCTCCTGGTCATGTATATGTATCTACCAATTTCACTGAAGCAGTGGAGCTCGCTATATTGAGCGCACAATTAAGCAGGTTGATTATCGTAATTCCGAACATCATCCTGCTTATCGGTTAAGCAAGTGACAGGTAAGATCTATTTGTCACTCTGTTTTAACACACCTTGTAGACACAGTGAATACAAAATTCATTCAATCAGTTCTCGTGCACTGAAGATTACTCTCAAGTGTCTAGCAATTCTCAGTCTTCACACAAATGATGTTTAACAATCCTATCGTCATAAATATCTTCGTCATGTTAACACACACACAGATCATCTTTAGTTCTTCGATACACAGAAACTCTTTTGACAATATTAATGAATGCGTAACCATTCGGAAATAAACAAGTGTCGTTTTGATCGACAAATCACTGAATTGATCATGTTCCATCTAGACACTTTATTCTACTCAACTGATAAAATGCATCGCTTAACGTCGGCAAATTTCTAAACAGCGACTCATCGGCTAAATTATGGAAGTGGCTTTTAGATATATCACAGTGAATATCCCTTAATAATCGTATGCATTATGTGATAAAGTCGTCTGACTCAACTAAACTCTCGTAATCCCCGATAATCGAATGCACACCACATTTCCATCTGGATAGCATCAGTTGAGTAGAAAGTGTAATCCCAATGAGAGGCTGTTTATTATATGCGTAACTGACTAACGCTTGATTAATTCCCATATTGAACATCATCGTCATCGTTATCACAAGACGGGTGGGTGTGTCATATCATTCCTCAAAATAACATAATCCACTTATTCACCACTAACTGTATTCCTGTCTATAACACATTTGAAACTGTAGGGAGTCATCTGGTTGATTTGAGTTTAGATGTGTTATAGATTATAGCTAACACATTCACTAATCGGAAATCATTCCGTAGCTAAGTTGGCTCCTGTTTATCCCAGACAGCATGCTGTCTGGCGCAATCATGCGTCGCTATATACGCTCCATATATGAGCCACTACAACTGTGTGCACAAATTAACACAAAGCTCTGCCCTCTTAGCATACTAAGCTACATTAGGAGAACAAAGGAGAGGACTGAACTTCGATTTTCTTAAGATAACCCAAGAAGCCTTTGTCTTAAGAAAACAAAAGCTCACTGCACTGCCATTACTAGACATCATATTAATACGGGTCATTAAGTGAACATCGTGGAATTATTCAAAGTCAGTAACAGACAGAACCTCACCTTCCTTCAAGTTTATCTACTGAGGCAATCGTTATCAAACGCCTGAAAAATGATTCATGTGTGTTCAGGAAGAAGCAGTTATCATCAGTGTTTCCTTGCCCTGCTATGCTTGGAAATTAAATGTCTTCACTGTCTCCCACTATCCATCTTTCACGTGATTATGTCATCTTCAGCTTGAACAGCTCCTTCATTTTATATCCTGTAACTTTGCTTGTCTCTTGTTTCTATGGTATGAGTTGAACTCATCACATTATTACTTATCCATCATCTTATTCACATCATGCCTTTCTCTATTACATAACTCTTTTGGTATTTTTTTAATCAAGCATTTATCCTTGTGTAAATTTGAACTCTCAAGGGAAGATACTATACAAGAATGATTTCTGAGCACTGTTCATTGAGTTTGAAGTGCCCTGTTAACTGTTGTTATGTATATCACATTTGCAAGTATGTTAAACTTGTGTTGTAGGCTGTTAGCAGCAACTGATGACTAGTCAACGAATTAATGTTGGTACCCTCTTGCTTCTATCTGCACACAGTGTGGAGTTCTCAACATTTCGTACAATATTCCATGTCATTTCATCGAAAAATATTAAAAACAATTATAAACATAATATTACAGGGATGGATTGATTGTTAATGGCAGCTCGCATTTGGTATTGGTATGACAGTGAATTCATATATATACGTACAAAAATGTAATCGTTAATAATAATGATAATAAAATCAGTAGGTAAGATTGTCAGTTTCATTGAGGAGACAGTCTCACCATTGTATACGAAAGGAGATTGAAAATAGAAGAGCCGATTATTTTCCTAACGTCATAGTCATTCATAGGTTCGACGCTAAACATTGTCTCTATAGCATGGAACACGGGTTGGCCAAACACCGGATCATTCAGTTTCTATACTTGGTAGTAGGAGCATATCATCTTCAGTACTGACTTATAGTTTTACCAGATGGGATACAAGTGATACAAGGCCGGGAGAATTGAGAATATAAGGGCTGGGCTGGGTGCTGAAGGTCAAACAATGTAGATTTAGATCATTTCTAGCATGAGTTGTTCAGATTTCTATCAACTCACTAATTTAGTAACAAGCTGAGTGACTAAGTTGCACACCACTTGGCATACTCACAATTTTAACGCCCTTCTTCCCAAAATGTTATAGTCCTCTTGGATGAAGTAGCCCAGGAAAGACTTAATTAGGGTGCGGTCAGGTGGTGAGCACTAAAGTACAGTAGATAGAATACCAGAGTTAACAAATTGTCAAAGTACAGTGAGTTGAGTGATTCCAGATTGTCTTAGCTTCTTAATGTAGCAGCTTAGATGAGACATTTTCTTGGAGATCGATAAAATATAGGATGACTAACCAAGTAAGATCAGAGGATGGAAGTCTACCAAGGTATTTTGTGTTACACGTAGTTTCTACTCCAGTCCCCTCTATGCTACAAGCATCATGTATACTAATCAGTTGTTGAAGATCACTTTATTGTCTAAAGGATGAGTCAAGAGTCTGAAATTTTGGTGGATTTCACTTAAGACCATTCAGCTTACACCACTGGGAGACTACTGATATCCGACAAACAGCTATTCAATTTATAGAAGATTAAACGACAAATGAACACTTTGAGCAATCAGTGTGTGTGCGTGTGTATGTGTATCCCTGTGGAAATGACACAAACCAAAACACCACATGTTAACAATACCAGGCTAAAACAACATCAACTAGGAATAAATCTGTCTAATACTCACTTACAAGAGATTTTCAGCACGAACGCTTTCGTAACTAACAGAACAGACGTAAACGTACAAAATGATCAAGTGGAGTGTTGAGTACACTCCAAAACAAATTGATTGCATTTTATTCGTAGTATTCGGCAAAGTTTTCATTTTTGTGAAACAGGACACGTTCGTCGTAATTATGAATTCATTCATTCAGATATCTATTCCGTAGGACAGCAATAGTCTCAGCACACACACATTCAATCTCACTTGTTCTGCAAATTGGAATTCATGATTCACGATAATATTTGTTAAGTGTCAGCGAATGTTTAGGCTGATAGGTGAGCTAATTTGGTACAAATTATAAATTAGGGCAACACATGTGTGCCTGTGTATGTAACTCAAACGTTTATTATTACTGATTGTTTTTTATATCTCAGACGTTTATGTATCGTTTATTTGAATTTGTGTAATGCCTTAAGAGTTACGTTAGTGAATGAATTTAGCCAGATAACACGAATCGATTGATCACGCATTACACTTTAGGACACTGACAGCATGTAACACATTCAAGTGGAGAGACAGAGAGGCAGACAGAGAGAGAGAGAGAGGTAATCATTATCTTCACCTTTTTATATATACTGAACAAATTCAAAAAACCGGACAGTATCTAAATTATCATAGTATCTGTCCACTACACCATCAAAAGCGTTGGTTAAGGGTGTTTTTTTTCAAATGCATTATTCACCGTATATGTACTGCCGACAAAATTGAAGAAAAAAGATAACACCTCACGGAAACATCGTTAGATAACAACTACCCGCTGAGATTTATTAAGCGTTACGGAAGTGTCAACCAAAGAGTTCTACCAATCCAATCAGCTCCCATAAAGGATGTTTATATATCCTTGACTTTCACGGGTGATCAAACAATGTTTGGTCAGTAAACAAAGACTCAAGCTGGCAATTAATAGAAATTATTTTACTGCTAAATTTATCTACATAGAGAAAACGAGAACTTTGCTATCGTGTAAACCCCTACAGTGGTATCCGAACGATAGTGTCACATCTCATTGTGTTTATCACTTTTCATGTATGTGTGAACACAAGTACATTGGCAGGACGACCCATCGGTCTCTGCAGCCTAGGGCTACACAACGGATTCCAAAGTGGCTGCAACAACAACAAATAAAATCGCCAGATACAACTGATCCCGGAAATAGATGTCCAACATCATCTATAGCGAAGCATTTAAGCTCATATATAAAACAAGGTTTGATAACATACTTAAATTCGTTGAAGCCTTAGCTGTGAAAAGTCTTAAACCTGTCAGTCTTACGTGTTGAAAAGTTATTTGTTATTACTTGAAACCTGCCTTGGTAATCGAATTTACTTCATGATATTTTCAACCCCTTCTTTGTTATCTCCCTACCTATTATTTATGAGTTTCACCTGTACACATTCTGACCTGCATTGTAATGATTCATGCCAACTCTTGCCTTCTCTTAAACTATACACGAAAAGTACTCTTGTGTGTGGTCAGAATGTCTGAAATGTGTTTAGCAAATGCACACTGCATTACACCTTTCAGATATGCTATCTACGTCTTCTTATTGTGTTGTCGAAATTCGTAAAAGGGAACTAATTGCTTTAAATTCAAGAAAACGCCAGAGAAAACCAAAAGACTGCAATCTGAAAATAAGAATAATTTCCTTTGGGCAGACCGCACAGTCGTGAAGGATCACTTCCAGTGGGTTAAACACGGTTGTAGGCTGCCTCTGAGAAGACTCCTATTTTTTTCTCAGCTCCTCTAGGCATGATTGTTTATGAGCTGCTTTTCAGCCTTTCAGTCTAGATCTGTTGGGTTGTGAAGCTTTTGGAATTTCATTTCATTGGTTGGAATCGAATTCATTTTGTCAACGTAATGCATTGTCTTATTAACTGATGTCACTCCACAATATTTTCATTATAGATACTCATTACAAATTCCTATTTTACTTCCTAAGTAAACCTTACCACAAAATATGTATTTATTATCCTTTTTTCTCCTAGACTGTTCATCCTCCCTCTGACGTTTGCATTTCATCCGTTAATTTAATCCTTGTTATTTATCTTTGTCCCTGTTGAATCTATAATTCTAATATTCTTCTTAGTGGTTGGGTGAGGATATTGATGTGTTAATTAACGACTGAGACTTTGCTTCAGTGAGTGGAAGTCAATCTGACCTTTGACTGTCTGCGAGGATTGTTTGATGTGTGACATTTGTTGACAGAGTTTTCATCCCACCTTGTTGAGAATAGTCTACTTGTTTGTTCTGTAAATCTTACAGTTGATATTTGGTTAACTAATATTGCCGTATAGTACTTTTTGTGCTGACAAATGTTTTGATCTCTATTCTCTGATCTGCCTTACGACCTTGTTGAGGTAATTTTGAGTTTCTGATGTATTACCACTGTTGAATAGTTCATCAAATTTAATGCAAATAAATCTCCTAATATCGTCGGAATTTTTTTTAACTGGTCATTGCTCAAAAAAGTTTTGGTCAGGAATACAGTAGGACGTGGATACTGGTTTACAGATTTCAGATAGTGTCACCTCGTTTTTCGTCGCTTTAATTTTGGTCATTATCAACACAAAACTGGATTCTAAACCAGATAAACTTGAGAATAATTCGAAACAACCAAACTAGGAAAATGGATATGGGAGCAATTAGCTCACATGATGAAATTCCTCAGTCCAAACTTATGAGTCAGAAGATATTCAGTTAATTTCGCATATATATACTTGATCCCTGTTCACCAAAATAATCGACAATATCATTTATATTTAGTGGTCATAGAACGCTTTGTTTTTTAGTGTTATTATATTTCAAACGGAACAAGGTTTGTTACAGTTGGCGAATTATATGTGCTGTTTGTGAACTCCTACACACAGATACACACAAGTATCACGCATATTCATGCGAGACAACTCTAAAGTACCCAGAGTATTCAACATGGCTTTCTTATTGGGTGGATGATCCTATTGAGGCTTTAAATTTTTAATATCGGAAGTCATTGATTCAGTCAGTTTCAGTGAACTGAAGGTTGATCCAATTGTCATATATCTAATTTTTCCAATGAACATGAATAATTTGCTTAAAGAGTTATTGGATCATCAGGCGAATTTATGTCAGCCATCCGATTGTTGTCAGAAATGTAAATCCTAAAAAGTTAAGTAAATCAAATTGTTCACCGTGAGATTATTTATTAACATATTTTCAAGAGTCAGCATTTCATCACTACAAATGATCTGGCAACAGTTTGCAATAATATTTCGATTAATGAGATTCTGGGAATAGTTGCTTAGGGGCTAGCAGCTGCTTCTACTTTTACAAGACCAATATATATGAACAGGATGTCATTCATTTGGAAAGGTCAGTGCAGTTTCACATGTCTGTATCCGTTCAAAAAATATACAACCCAGGTGTCGTGTTTTTGTATGCAAAACGTGTAGGTATTCAATCGAAATTGCAGCACTTTTCTTTAACGGAAAACATCCTGGCTTAGTGAAGTCAGACAATGTTTGTTGATTTGCTGTATGGGCTTGAAAAATCATTTACATTGAACTTACTTTAAGTGTTTTTGATCATCATTTGCCTTGGAATTGAAATTTTCGCACTCATTCAGAGAAATATGTCATCAGACACAATGATCTATTATGATGAGTAGGCCAGATTTAATCCATCAGCGTGTGAACGATTTCATGGATTTCATGGATCCACCTAAAGGTTTCCACAGGAATTCAACTGCAGGATTGAAATATGTGTAAAACGTCGGCATCGTGGTAGTAAGTAATCCCATATTAGTTTGTCTATTAGATGTATTCAAAGTGAAACAGTATCATTTACTGGATGAATTTTCAAACAAAATTTATTGTTCATAATCATATCAATTATAATTACACGACTTTGAAACTTGAGTTTTATAGTTTTCTTTGCCTTCTTATATTTGTCGTAGAGGTATTAGAATTTTCCAGACATCTGGGATGGGTGTTGAATCATTCCTGTTACATCTATTCGATAAACAAAGCTTCTGTTATTATTCTCTCCCTATACCCTGTGACATTAGATTTTAAAACTGTCATCCTATCCTATCCTATTGTATGGTTGTGTGTAACTGCATGTAGTGCTGAACTGCATGTAGCTGAACTATTCTCTGGATTTCTTATCTTATTTGGATCAGCCAATCTAGAGTTTGCTAAGTTTTTATGTTCTGCTAGCCTGACTGCCCCTGTTCTACTAGTGTGACCTATGTATTTGCAGGGTATTAGATAAACTAAAATTGTGCTGTTTTAATGACTTCACGGGATTCTTTAACTGACAAAGCTTGTTTCTAATTGAGTTTCTGGGTTTGAATGCCACTTATATTCCTGCCTTGTTAGGAATTCTGCGTAAGGTTTCCTAGTTTCCTTCCTTGTATGGAATTACTACAGATGATTTAGATTCCTTATTATTGCTATTGTCTTGCGCATTTTTGACATGCATGTCATCATTAACATTATTATCATTATGATCACTATCACTACTATCATTATTTATTTTATTTTTACATTTCACTACATACTTTCTGACTAATTTATCAAGGTAACTATTATATGTCTCATTTCCTGTCTTAGATTTCCTTTGGTTTTACTTAGTTTTTGTGCTCTGTCACTTAAACATTTCACCAATCCTATTTTTACTGACATAGGATGGGATGATCGGAAGTCTAAATATCTGTTTGGATGTGTGGGCTTCCTGTAAACACCAGTTTTAAACTTCTCATCTTCTTTCTTTTTTACGCTGCAGTCTAACATTAGAAGCTCCAATTCATAAGTGAATTAAACTGCCCCCACCTTTGAGTTAATGTGTTCAAATAATCTATATATATCCTGTGTTCTAAGTACAGTGAATGTGTCATTTAAATATCTTCACCATACTTTTGGGGTGGTGATGAACGTTTCAATAGCTATGTTTTCCCACCTATTATGGATGAGATATTATTTTGATAAATCACACAGTATTGTAGAGTAATATTAACTGATCATTTAATATGGAGTTATGCTCTACCACGGTGCCCAAGTTTAATACTTATATACATTTCCCCTCACTTCCATGAATATATCTGCTACAACCGGGGATATTGGTGATCCCATGGCAACTCCCTCAGTTTCTTTGTATATTTTCCCTCGGAAGTTAACTACGGTGGAAGTCAGGCATTATGTCCTCAAGTGGCACCTTTGTCCCAAGTTCGAGTTCTTGGTCAGAAATGAGTTCGTTTCTGACTGCCTCTATAGCCATATTTATTGGTATACGTGTATATAAACTGACAGTGACAAAACTAACCATTTTTTCTTCATTATCTAATTTTAAATTATCTAGTCTTTGTTTTAGTTGATGAGAATTTCTTCGTCTAGAATTCGAGTGGCTTTTAGTAGGATTTAGTTCTATTGCTAAATATTTAGATAACTCAAAAGTAGCTGAATTTCTAAAATTAACTATAAGCCCAATAGGGTATCCTGATCTTTGAACTTCAACAACACCATACATTCTACTGGGGTTATTAGTTTTGGGCATTAAATTAAACCACTTAGACTCACCTAGCAACGGCTTTATTAGACGTGTAAGGTCCGCTGTGGATTTCTTAACTTTATTCATGACTGTGTCTATTGATTTATTGATTTCCTCATATAGTTCTGTTTGCATGTGAGTATTCACCTTGTCCAAATAGTCTGATTTGTTTAACACTACTGTTGCATTTCCTTACTGACTTTGTGATTACTATATCCTTGCTATTCTTTTGGTGTTTTAAAGCTTCCATCTATGGCTTTGTCAGGTTAGGCTTTCCTCATTTTTTTTCGTTTTAATCTTAGTGTACATTGTGCTCGCACTTCGTCAGCCGTTGTTTTCTCTGTCTCACTTCTTTCTATGTCTATTTTAGGGATGACATCCTCAGGTTTCAGGTTGTCTACTGCTTCATTGAAATTTAGTCGCTTCTTTAATACACTTATTTCTGTATGACTTAACATATGTCATGAGAGACTGATAACCCACTTTGTTTTATCGATCACCATTGACTTTGGATTGTTGACTTCATCGTTCTGAGATGTAGATTTCTCCTCTTATAATTTATTGAAGTTTTGATTTGATTATTTTCTGACTTTTTGAAATTTCCTGATTTTGCTTGCTAGAGGACTGTGTTATAAGAATATGATGTAGATTGGTAACTATTCCCATAAGCTTTTGCTTTAAATGCTCAATTTCACATCTGATATTTTGTAACTTTTCAATGATTCGGTGAATCTCTTCTTTCAGGCATAATTTTTGTAGGCCTTCTATTCGGCTTCTAATTCTGTCTTCAGATTTATTTCTGAAGTCTGGTAAACCGGCTCTCATGGTTTACCTTCCTATGCCGCTCTAAGTAAATACCATTGGACTCAGACACGTAATTTCACTTACATTCCAAACAGAATGAACAATTAATTTGTCATTTTACAGTATTTATATTCCCTTAAATTGGCATTATTCTAAAGTAACTGAAGATCGCATTTGAACACATTTTGTATTTCCCTCTCTTTGCAAAGACTGAACCCGTGTCGATTGCTGAAACGAATGCGTGAAAGATATTTATGTACACAGAAAAAAACAATGGTGAACATTGCACCACAGTAGAAATTAAACTTAATATGCAGAGTAACTTAAATGTTTCTCGTGTAACATTGATTTTGTTAAACATCAGTTGTGTTCGCTCCTCCTTCTGATTTCATGTTCTCTTCTGACACAGCATTTATAGAAAAACGCTATTTTTATCTTAAAACAAATTGAATTATATTCTTTTCTCTAAATGTTTGTTAAATTTGCCGTATTTTTCGCTGACCAACAATCTTAGATTGAATTTTTTGGTTTCTGTTGACATATCAACCCCTGCTGAAAAAGCTTCGATGCTGTTTTAAGATCCATCTGATAGTTATTTTGATTGGCTATGATAAGTAGTTAAATACAGGACGTGAAATGCACCTTATGTGAGACTCTTCATTCGCATATATTCGCATTTTCATCGAGTTGTGGTATTAGTCTAATAAGACTCGAACTCCGCAGCAATCGTTTCAAACTCTAGTTTTCTGAATTCATGACAATTTATTACCTAACACCAATTCAGAATTCTATTACTTATCGGTCTGGCTAGTCGTTTCTCATCAATTTGGAAAATTTTATCCTGTTTGGATTGTAAACAGAATCCATGAAATAAATTATGCATTTATTTCATCCTGCTACATTCTCTGCAATAATTCGTTACACTTAGTTAATGAAAATTTGAATTACTTGCAAAAAATGTGTACATTTTCTTGTGTGGATTATTTGAGGATTTCTCATGTGAATAGAAAATATTTCAACAATGAATTATGTTGTTGATCTCAAGATGTAACCACTTGCATGAGACTTATGTCACTGGCACACTCTTAGAAATATCACTTCTGCATATTCAAATGGTAAGCATTATCGTATGTTTACCTTCAACCAATATCACAAGTTTCAGAAGTACTTGCATCCATTTACTTTCACTGCGTTTTGTGTCGGATTGAAAGGCGGATATTTAAGTAAAAATAATCCAATGCAGCCAGAATGTATATGATAGTGGTTTCATCGTTCCACGCCATTCTCCCATTTCAGTATTTGAAATCTCTTTCATGTATAAAAAAACGTGTAGTATTGAGTGTCATTTGCTTCACTGATATTAAGCAAATACTCAGTAATAATGGCAAATTACTCATGCGATTTTCAAGTTTCGTTTTGTATAGATTCCACTTATTTCAGTTTCAGTCGAAAGCTGACCTCAGTTTGGGAACGAAAGAAGACCGTTCAGTGTCGGATGACTGTGTCCACGTCTGAGAATTTCGAGCAGTACGCGCACATCACTTCACAACAGATGGAACACAGGACCTTCAGTTTACACAGACATTACTCATATCATTCAGTCACTGAAGTGAAATCCAATTGCCCATCAGTTCCAATGTCTGATCATTTCCTGGCTAATGACTAAGTATATAAAAAGGTTGCCTGAAGTTTGAGTAAGAGTCCTCGATCAGCACTGTTTGCCCAGTCGCGAGTGAGGAATGATGATATAGCTGTGGCCTTGTCGCTACATATCATAAATGACTTAACTTTGAATGATGTATGAATACGTCTTGTAACCTGGAGATCCAGTCAAATAACAGCAAAACGTCCGCGGAATATCTTATGTAGTTTGAACTGATATTTCGCTATTGCAACCTAAGCCGTGATTACAATATTCTTCATTCTTATGAGAACGTTATCAATATATTGTAGGAAGACTTGTGCCTACCTGTGTTAAGCATGGTCAACTGATCACGCGGATTGCATACGCCCATAGAGGATTGTTGTGTCATTGTCTACTGAAAATTCAATGATTGTAATCATCGTAGAAATGAAATATGCCATCAATCTTAGCATGTCTACCTTCAAACTACTCGCTAGAAAAGTGTTGAAAATAAATATGTTTGCTTGAAAGCCTTGACAATTTAAAATAGCGCGAGTCAATGTGTGTTTAATCAAAAGATATCACTGAATAAAAAAACTCGAAGGCACACTAAAATATTATCAGATAATAGGTTCTCTCTAGAATGAACTCATTGCAATACATGTGTCAGAAAGATGCCTTCAACAATCTAGTCAGCTACCAAAATATGACGTTATAGTCACATTTCAGTTGAAAGGTGTTTATCAAATTCTTATCAGTAAACAAAGGCACAGAGTGGTAGAATTTTCTATGCAGCTAAAGTCATTTCAAAAGAGAAGGCAATATTTATTACGTCCTGTTAAAGATGACATCATCAGTAAAATTATGAAGCATGCTAGACGTGCAAGACACATCGATTTCTCACTCTTGAGTTAGTTGCCCGACGTCACTTAACGTCGAGTAGGTAATACACAGAGGTTATAAAATTGATTAAAATAGTGACGTAGACCCAATAGTACAACAGTTGTAGATCATGCTTTTTAACTAGTATTATGTGTTCAAATATTACTCATTATCACTTTAAATCTGATTCGAAAATCCCATACACGTTTTCTCAGTGATATTTTGACCACCTGATATTTCCTACATTTTATCTATCATCCTGAACTTTAAACGCTTCACCTGTATTCGATGAATTTCGCACTTCAAATTCTCAAATCTTTTAAATAAATGTATATGAAAGGGACGTGTAACATCAAAATATCCGAATACATTACACGTTTAACACAACCTAAATCTCATAATTTTAGGAATTTCATAAATGGAATTGATCGCCTTACACTTATTGCTGAATTTTAACAGGGGGATATACGAATGTAAGTCAAGCACTCTAAATATAATTGAGTTTTCTGTAAGTTGAAAGTAATTCTCAGTAACTGATAGGATTACATTCGTTTTCCACAAGAACAGACTTAGTGGTATCCGGAGAAAAACCCAGTTTCAGTATGCGAAATGTTAAGACTTTATGAATTCCTAAGGGATTCAACATCTTAAATCTGAGCTCGGGTTTCGTTGATTTAACGTAACTTAGTAGTGGAATGAAAATGCACGTTGTTATTAAATGATGTCACTCCACTCATTGTTGATACTCATTTCAAATTCCAATAATGAGTGGAGTGACATCATTTAATAACAACGTGCATTTTCATTCCACTACTAAGTTACGTTAAATCAATCAATCATTATTGATACTCATTTCAAATTCCTACCAACAACGGAAGCAGAATTACCAGTGAACATCAACCCTTCGACGAAAACAGAAGTCCTGAAGGCAATCAAGATGCTGAAAGCTGGAAAAGCAGCAGGACCAGATGGAATCCCAGCAGAAGCATTGAAAGTGGACCCACAGACAACAGCAAACCTGATGACGCCACTACTGGAGAAGGTGTGGAAAGAAGGCAAAGTACCCGAGGATTGGAAGAAAGGATACTTATTCAAGTTACCAAAGAAAGGAGACTTAAGTCAATGCAAGAACTGGCGCGGAATTATGCTCCTGTCCATCCCAAGCAAAATACTAAGCCGCATCATCCTGGAAAGGATCAAACAAGCCCTGGATGAAAAACTTCGACCAGAACAAGCTGGATTCAGGAGAAACAAGTCATGTATCGATCAAATCGCCACACTACGGATCATCATTGAACAAAGTTTGGAATGACAGTCACCTCTCTATCTCAACTTTATCGACTTTGAAAAGGCCTTCGACAGTGTCGATCGAGAGGTGATTTGGCAACTACTTCGCTACTACGGGGTGCCACCGACAATAATACATCTCATCCAACAGTTGTATGACAACGCTGCATGCCAAGTAATCCACAACGGGAAGCTCACGGAATCCTTCGAAGTGAAGACAGGAGTAAGACAGGGTTGCCTACTATCGCCAATGATTTTCCTGATTGCGGTAGATTGGATAATGCGACAAACAACGGGCAATGAGGAAACAGGCATAAAATGGACTCACACAAAGAACTTGGAGGATCTGGACTTCGCCGATGATATATGCCTGATTTCCCACAAACTGGAAGATATGCAAGTGAAAAGTAACAAGTTGGCAGAAGAAGCATCAAAGATAGGACTCCAGGTGAACATAGAGAAAACGGAGGTGATGAAGATTCCTGGCCAACACCAACAACAACAGACAGCAATCAGCATAAATGGAAAGAACCTGAAAGAAACTACCTCCTTTACCTACTTGGGAAGCATTGTTTCAACTACAGGCGGAACTGACAAGGATATCAAAGCAAGGATCGGGAAAGCAAGGCAAGCTTTCATTACTCTCAAGTCTGTGTGGAGATCAACATCATTCAGCGTCAAAAATAAAATCGGGATTTTCAACTCCAATGTGAAGTCAGTACTACTATACGGATCAGAGACTTGGCGTGTCACAAAAAGCACCTCAAACAAGCTACAGACCTTCATTAACAGATGTCTTCGCTCAATACTCAAGATCAGATGGCCGGAAAGGATCAGCAACAAAGATCTCTGGAAGCGAACCAACCAGGAACCGATTGTGAAACAAATAGGCAGGAAGAAATGGAGATGGATTGGCCACACTCTGAGGAAAACAGCAAGTGACATCACTAGACAAGCCCTCGAGTGGAACCCGAAAGGGAAGCGACGAGTTGGTCGTCCAAGGGTGACCTGGAGGAGATCATGTGAAGAGGAGATGAAAGCATGTGGGCAGACCTGGAGCCAGGTGAAAACTCTAGCAGAGAACCGAACGCAATGGAGACGCATGGCTGAAGCCCTATGTTCCTCTAGGAACTAAAGGAAATAATAATTTCAAATTCCTATTTTCCTTCCGAACTAAACTGTAACACTAAATTTATAATTATTATTCTTTTTTCTCCTAGACAGTGCATGATTTTTCTGACGTTTGCATGTCATCCGTTGGATTTATGGTCACTATGGGTCTAGCTTCCTGTTGAAACTCTAATTGTTTTGCTTCTCTAAGTGGTTGTAAGATGAAATTGATGGGTAATTTTATGACGGAAAATTTATTCGACTTACTCAACATCATTGCAACCTTCGACTGTCTTAGATAATTGTTTGGTGCATGATTCCTGCTGACAGTTTTGATGTCGCCTTATTAGGAATACTCTACTTGATTGTCATGCAAAGCTAACAGTTGAGTTTTAGTCAACTAATTTCTCTTTACAGTACTAGAGTTCAGCTGAAATATTCTTCAGTCTGCAAAGCTGCCTAATGCGGGTGCTGTGCTAATTTTGTGTTTTTGATATGCTTATTCATGTCGAATAGCACCTCTGATTTTATTGCACATGACTGTCTTTTTAACAGTGTCAGGACATTTTTGGACTGTGATTTACTGAGGGAATTTTTGGTCAGCTAATCAATTGAATAGAAAGACCGGTCGTCAGAATTCATATCACAACATGGAGGCTTTTGGTCGCTATAATTATAGTCACTGCACATTACTTAGATCGACATGAGATAAACGTCTTTCAAGTTAAATTAACCAAAACACAAACAATCAGAAAGTCACGAAATATAGATGGGAGAAACTGACTTACACGGAGAATCTTTTTGAGTCCAAATGGAGTTAGAAATCATTCACTAAATTTCTCTCATATATATATATATATACATATGTCATTTTATTCAGCAAATATATCGGCACTATCTTCGAAACTGAGTGGTCATAGTCCATTTAGTTTCTCAGTTAAAAACATTTCAAACGAAACAAGCTTTGTCACAATTACCGATCTACTTAGTTAGGTTCTAATTACTTCACACATAGACTCACATTAAAAGGATACGTATATATGTGTATTCAACGAGGTATCATTTGAAGCGCAGTGTTCATCAATAAATGTTTTTAAGCGAATAATCATACTGAGGCTTTGAAGTCTTAAAATCGAAGGTCGCTGATTCAATCTGTTTAATGAATCAAAGCAATAATTGACTGTTTAGATTTCTCGATAAAACTGAATAAAGGCCAAAGAGCTTACTGCGTCAACATATAACTTTATCATTGCTGTTTGACTGTATTTACACAGGTCTATCCTGAAAAATGTGTTAAATCAAAATATTGACGGTGAGATTACCTTTGACATATTTTAAAGAATGCTTATTTTTATGTTAGCATGGTAGTGTGAAATTTGTTCCATAGTATTCCAACAAAAGATCTATTGGAAACAGATGAGAAGGAGCTAAAATTTTCACTGAGCTCACAAATAGCACTGCAATCTCAATTTAATAAGTAATATGCCATGTTCAACTCTTTTTGAGCTCCACTGTATCCAAATTTCAAAAAGAAATAGACAAATCAACTTATTGAATGGCTAAGGGTTCTCCTATAACAGCGTAAATTAACAAAAGAACTCTTATACACCTAAACAAGCACTAATTCATTCCATCATAAATCGGTGAAGTTATACTTAGTAATAAGGTGACTACACAACCAAGACAGCAGTGTAACAATTAACTCACACACGGTTTCACACTGTCTGATTCGTCATATTTTTCTGTTTTCCTCTCTCTCTCTCTTTTTCCCTTGTTGTTTGTTGCCACATTCCATAACTCCGTTATGAGTGTTGTGTCATTTTATTACAGGCGTGTTGTTTTGAAACGATGAAGAAAAATTCAGTGATAGACATCACGGGGTAATCATACTTATTCTGAGTACTCTCACATTATCCCACCCTAATTTGTGAATACATGTAAGTGAATGCAGTGCAGTAACTGAGCTAAACTTTAATGTTACGATAGTCTAACTGATCCCAATCTGCTGGTTTCACCTATGTGATTGACCTTACTGTCAAAACATGGTAATTTGTAAACGATATTGTCTTTCTTTTTTTTGAATCTATTGAGTCCTAAGGTCTGCATGAATTAAAGTCTAATTATTCATTAGAGTTGGATCGATATATTATTCTAATTGATTGGTCATCGGCCAAATATTATACAGCTAGGTGTAAAGGTTGTTTAGCTTATATTCCCTTCGGTTAATAATGTCCAACGGAAATTCAGGGTCTCTGATGACATTTCGGCGCCTACTATTGACGCTTCGATGATGTTAGAGAAGTAGCTTGAATGTATTTTGGTTGATGGTGACTAACAGTGAAATCCAGGACTTTATCTTCTTTCTGAACCTTCTGAAATCATGGTAAGATGATATCTTCTTTGGTTGTTTGATCCGCATTACATACTATCAGAGGTATTCCGTCTGGTTCAGTGGTCTTTCCAGCTGGCTTTCACTATTTTTTGCTTCCATCGTTCCAGCTTTCGTTGGAGGGTCGATTTTCAATGGCTATTTTTAGGCTGTCAGTGATATTCATCTATGACCTGTAGATGTTGGTTGATTGAAGATTATTCCGAAACAATCCTACATCTATGTCCCTTGCTTCGCCTTCTTATTATTAGACCCCTCTCATTATCTACATTCAGAGTCACTCGTGCTTATTTCTTTTCGGATACAGACCCAGTTATCGGGAATAGTGGTCTGAAATCTCTTTCAGCTGCAGCCCATTCTTGTGTTGATTTTCAGGCTGTCGTACAATTGATTTTGAATTTCAAAACACCTGTTTGAGCTTCTTTATTTAGTGCGTAGTGCATCGAACTCAGCTTCCTTCTTTTTCATCCATCCGTACAATTGTTCATCTCCTGTTTGTCATCGATCCTCCCTACTCTATTAGTTTCCAAGTGTCTATCAAGAGGCATATCATTGTTTTACAACTATATTCACTTGTAAATATCATGTCACTATGTGAATGATAATTTGCGTTATTTTCTACATCTTCCAAGTTATCTCAAATCGATTGTTAATAGCTTCAAGGATTGATAATAGGTGTTGATTTGATCACACCTATCACTTATCCAATCGTATTGCAGCTAACAACGTTTCTCTTAGAGGACGGGTTGATGTAATACAAAAAACGTGATCTTACCATCTCAACCAATGCGCCTTCAAAATCTAATCAACTGACTTCCCCTGCTCAAATACCACCCAAAGACTGGCCTCAGTTTTAGTGACCAATGTTATTCCAATTCACACGAGAGATGGAACGCAACGATATGTCGTAAAAGATGGAATAGGTGCAAGTAAATTTGCATTTCCTGTGAATACTGCAGTGAATAGTTCTTCATCAATTTCAGCCTAGTAGCTGTCTGATGTGATTTATTTTACTAAAGTTTAAAGGTGAACGGGAACGAAACACTACATATCCTTCTTTCCAGCCGGAATTCGTATTAAATATACCTTGGAATATGCTGAAATTTAGGTGTTAAGTTCAGCGACTTTTAAAAAAAAGATGTAGTTTGTTCACGTAGGATTATTCCAGAGTAAATTACCCAAAACAACAATAGTCACATTATTTCCATGAATTTACATAATCAAATTCGTCTGTAAACTTTGTTCAAGTGTCAGTTTGTGAGGGATTGTTTGACTTCAAGATTGATCACAAAGTTACTTCAGTTGGGGAACTATTGAATATTATGGAGTATCTGACAGTTGATTCCTATTTGTTTGGGACTCTTATAAATTGTTTGAAAAGTGTTCATCAGAGTTTGGGCCCAGAACCTTTAGTTAACATAGCGAGGTAGTTTAAAATTCAACCATTGGCCAGTCCGTTTATTCTAAAATCCGCCTATGTTAAATGAACTGATTTCGTAATCGGTGTTTATATCAATCCAACCATTGCATTGTCAATCTTTGTACTACTTCATAACAAAACAGGCTGATTATGAGTTTTTCCAAGGCTTCATTTTACTTAGATGTCTGTAGATATATGACGATCATCAAACGCAATCTGACGACGGCGACAAAAGTCATTTCATGTGAAGCGTGATATTATTAAAAAAGTACAGTAGATTATAATCACAAAAAATACATTTCAGTAGCCACGATACACTTCAGAGAATTAAAGTTATATATATATATATATATGTATATATATACATATGTATAAGTATAATTAAACGAAAATATGTTTACATTTTCTGAGACACGCATTTGAAAATAGGAGCTGCTTCACGTAAGTGAATTACTTCTGTATCTGCTGTGAGAGTCACAGATGATTTCATCCTTTACTGAAATCTGAATTATTCTGGTACTGCTCTCAATAAAGTACTGATCATGTCAGACAGTCTTCTTTTGATGTGTCCATTCACTATGTGGATTTCTCTAGTTGACGGAGCGATAGTCATAGTTTTAAAATTATTTGTAACAAGTTCTATTGGTTTAGTGAATGTTGAGGTAAAGTGTGTCAAAGATAGTTGCATTACATTTAACTTCACTTTATAATATTGCATAAAACTAGCGTTCATGTCTTGGATCTTTAATTTCCAGCGAAAATCTTCGGACTTTTATAACGTAATATTACTTATAAGCCGAAATGTTAGTGATTTCTTTTCTGAAGGAGTTGGGTGTCGTCTAGTTATTTTTCTTATCCACGTTCGTGCTGTGAAATGTTAAATGGCGCTTGCTTCAGATGTCAAGCTCTACATAATGAATGATTTCTTCCTGTCTAAACGGAAAATCAGTAGAAATTCTAGTAGTATATTCAGTCACAAGTGAAATAAGCTTCTCGAAAGGAATAACTGGATTCCCTGAATTGTATTGCTTTACATGTTGCCTTATATTTGCTATCCATACAAAGTTATATCGTACTAAACTTGTCAGCTTTATTCTTAAGAGAAACGTTTCTCAATCATTTTCACACGTTGTCATCATTTCGCTTATTTAAGGATATCAGAATACGTCACATTTAGATTCTTCGTATGCGATTTCAACATCTTTTAATCAAGAAGAACAACTATGACATCTGGAAGATATGAAATCTGGGTATGAATATCATATAGCCTTAACTAAGTAATTTACTTTTTAGTTACTTGTTGATTTATGTATCATGTTACTGGTGAAAGTCGTTGTATTCTTGTTGTTCTTGACAGTGTAAGGTTCAAATAAACAAAGTTTTACAGAGAAGATAAGTATGAATTTTTCATGGGATGTCATTCTTCATTTTTTTATTTTTCTGTAAGCTCGCTCACTGGTGAAGATCATTTGTTTTAATTATTGATACAACTTCTGCTGACTTTGATAAACGCACTGCAGTCACAGAACTGTTCATTACAACTGTTATACTTGCTGGAGTGTAGAGATGCCACTGTTTACATATAAGATTGAAAACGTTTCAAGACCTATTTATTTATCAAATACCCATCCCAAATTTCCTAACAACCTGTCGCATAACTGCAGTCTGCTTGCGTCAAGTGTTGACACACCGAAAATAATACAACGACTGACATCTCGTTCAACAGATCTACTATATTATTCCTAAAGCACTCTATATTTCACATTTAATTGTGCTAGTGATGCAGTGACAAAGTTCAGCTTCTTCCCAAGTTAATTATTTTACTCAAACCTACCTGTAAATATCCGCCTCATAACCACGTGGCTATGGTCAACAGTTTTGAGGAAGATAATCCACATAAAATGCATTGGAAAGCATTCATTATTGTCAGTTATTTAGTGTATTTAGTCAGTGGGATCCTCATAATCACACAGTTTGTGCTGGTGATAGTTCCTATGACATCAAGAATAATAATCATGGCTTTCTGCGATGAAACAATTAGAGCTTTAAATGTCTCCTCGTTAGAAACATATTTAAAACAATGGCTACCGCTTGTCTTTTCACCTTAACCATTATATTTTTGGTGTTTCCATTCTGATAAAAACGGATGGATTCAGAGGCGAATCTCCATTACACTTAGTCTTCTTCAATCAACTTTGGTTCTTCCCACGTTTTGCGATAATATCTTGAAATGCCCTCGAAACCCGTCCCTGCGAATTCGACTTAAACTTGACAGATTGTCTTTTCATACTGCCTGGGTGACTTTCCAGTCTGTGACCAGTCCGTTACCATTTACTCCCACCATCTTATCAGGTAATATGACGGTGTCTGCTGCATTGTCATCCTTCATTGTTTCTGCTTTCTCAATGCCCACTTTACCTTCAGGATTGAGCAAAAGCATCTATTGGCAGGTAGAAATTGTCAGTAGCGTTATGGAAATAACTTTCATTTCTCGCTTGGTGAATCTCTGGAACATTTCAATGCAGTGCCTTGTAACTGGTGTTAAACATTTGTTTGGAATTTGTCTTGCGGGTAATTGCTGACTTCAGAATAACAAACACCTGTCTTGCTTTTCTTATCCTGGATGAGTAAAGGTTCTTCATCCGTGCTTATAGTTGAGTCGAGTCCTCGTGTATGTGTGAAAATTTGAAGTTTCATTAGATTTCTATTACCAACTGCTACTGATGCTTACAGCTGTTGACTTCTATCTCACTTCATCTGAAGATTCGTCTTCTCCCTATCTTCTAACAAACTGTTCACATTTCCTTGTAAATCTTCGAGTCTTTTACGGAGTGACAGGATATTCATCTTAAAATTGCAGATCTGTTGGGGGGACATTTCTTATGCTTATTTTTTCTCTGATGTGAAAATATGGTAGTGTAAATAGGGATCAAAGAAAGTTCAAACAGGACGTTTGGATGAGAAAGGCAGTGGGTTAGTCACTATTAGAAGCCTGTGTAGTACTGTGCATAAAGAAGAAACTTCAGAAGCCTAACGTAGGGTCATTATTGATAATGTAATGTATTTTGACAGATACTGTGTAATGACTGTGAGTTCATTTACATAGGTTGAATATTTAGATCGTGGTCCATTAAATTGTTGGAACATAAAGATGTGGCCAAATCAAAAACGAATAAGCCAGCTCAGTTAAGTCACCATGAGAAAAGCTCAGTCATGGCATTACATTCACTTGCATGTAATTGCTAAGGAAGGCGGGACAGAGTGGGAGGATTAAAAAATTATAAAGTGGATAGGAGGAGAAAGAGAGGATGGTTAATCACTGAAGCTTTATTCACCAATTCAACACCTCACACGTGCTTTTAGAATGACGCAATGCTTGTACAAGGGATCCGGAAAGTGGATTTTTTTATGAGCACTTATTTACGCTTGAAAACTTACCATCCAGTTATAAATATTTCATCACTGTATAATATAAAAGTAGTATTAGGAAAATCGGTAGACGTTAAATATCACGTTCAAGAACAGCTGTTAAAATTTCACTGGGAAATTTTCTTTGTCAATAATTTTTAATAAAATTGTGTTATATGTTATCCGGATTGATGGGAATTCGCATTTTCTGGCCAGTTATTTTGGTGTCCGCGTCATGTAATCCGACTGCAACACCCCCTAGCATATTGGTTGCAACGATCAGTGTTTCAGGAGAAATATCACAAATATCGCAAAATATCGCTATGATGAGAAAGATAGGATAGTTGAAGGGGCAACTCTAAACAATAGGAACCCGAAACGAAACGACCTACGAACGCACAAATGACCTCGTCAAGGACCAATCTGAAGGCTCAAGGAAAACGGCAATAGTCGTCCCAGGCAGCACTAAGCGCTAGACAATAGGCAATAATACACATGCCCTTGCTCAAGGTCAGTTGTGCGTTCGTAGGTCGTTTCGTTTTAGGCTCCTATTATTTAGAGTTGCCGTTGAAGGGTAATGTCACCTACACAAATAGTCTACTTTATTTAGCTGCTGCTCCTTTCGGCATGGCATCAATCAATGGAGACTTCACGTCTCAGGATATTAATTCAGACTATTTCCGTGTGAAGAACAGTCTTTTTCGACAAATGATTTCTATCAGTATTTGAAAATCACCTGTAAATGCTAACATAACCTTTTGTGGGAATAGAAGTAATCATGTAAATGCGTCTCACCGTATGTGTGTTTGGACAGGAATTGTCGTAAGCTGAGAGGTTATTTCTAAGTGTTTTTCATGTAATTTTGCAGTTTGGTGTAGCGTTATATGAGTTATATCTCAACTTTATTAATATTGTGCCATTGTCTGCTTAGCTGACTGCTTGGCTAGCAAACGTAGGTGGTTGTCATGATTATTGCAAGTACAGTGCAGTGGAGAAGGCAATCACTCGTTTAAACTTCCTTACTGTGTTACTTAGTGCATTTATTCAGTGTGTAGTATTATTATACACATGGATTGTGTCAATTATGAGAACTGAATCTAGTCAGCTCTATTACTATCAATCAGATATTGTCTTGAAATTTGCGTATAATCCTCTAATGCTGGAAAACAACTGAGGTCTATTTATGCAAACGGCGTCAATGTAAAAACCAGCTGTAAACTACAATTGCATTTATCTGCATGAGATATTACTTAGGAATAACAGAATCAGTGTATTCATAGTGTGTGCTAATATGTAGAATTATCTTTCATAACTTCATGTTGTGCTAGTCCTTACATGTGCTCTATTTTTTTCAGGTATACGGAGGTTGTCGAATATGAAATCAGCGGAAATATCATTCAGTCAAACTAACGTTAATACGCTTCATCGGGATTTTCTTTTGTAAAATAATGAAATGTTTGATATACACTTCAATTCTACTTCCTCTAGACTTTTTCCAGTGCGTCGCTATACTATGTGCTTTTGTAATAAGTAAATTCAGATTAATGCATGTTAAGCTTAGTGGGATGGAGATTTACTATAGTATTATGAGACTGTTACTTTAGCCTTTCGCAAGATTTCGTGTCTGTTTCTATACAGTAGCAGATTGTAAAAACTAAGTAGGATTTAGCAAGTTGAATAATAATTCTGTACTGTTCGATACGCTAGAATCGCCTTATCTAGCGACTTGCAAGTCTGTATACTGTTAAACGCCAGGTATGTAGTACAAGTAAATCTAATAACTTAGGCTTGACAGCTACTTCTCTAATCTGTTATTATGCAGTGACATCATCAAATAGACTGTTCACTTGACAGTGATCAAAGAAACAATTTTCATCTATTTCTTATATGCCGTTGAATCATGGGATGTTATCTAATATCCATCATTTCTATGATCAATAACTGCGGTGTTTGCATATACACTTTATGAATATTAAATAACTCACGCCTTTATGCATCTAAATGCCTCCAGTATTACAACAGTATTTCCTATTCATTTGATGTATGTACGTTTAACAAGGCATTCATTCATTTTCCCACAAATGACAAGGTTTCTAGTGTCACAAGTGTTAATAATAGTTGCTTCCTTGGTTTCAATACAAATGACGTTCTAAAATATCTCCAGTCGTTGAATCCTTCTTGTAGCCTAGTTCCAGATTGTTTGCCTAGCCTTATTCTTAAAAAATATGCAGATATCCTCTCACATATTCAATGAATCTTTTTCCAGAAATGTTGTGCCAGCCGTTTGGAAGGACTTTAAAATTGTACCCATACCTAAGTCGTCTAATGGAACATTCCTTAAATTTAGACCTATTGCTATTACCTCCCCTTTTCTAAAAGCTATGGACAAGTTGCTCTTACTTAATCTTCAACATTCACTTAAAGCCTTTAACGATCCTAAAAAATTCGCCTATAAACACAGTAGAAGTACTTTAGATGCAGCTGCAGTCTTGCATCACAACATTTTCTCCATTATAGTTGTCCAATACCAATTGTATTTTTGTTTGACGAACTTAATGTACATATGCAAACGAAATGAAATATGTCAAGTGCGCGGTCTAACTATTCCAGTGTCTTTTAATTCACATCTACACTCCACTAAGATGAACAACTCTCTATCAGCAGTCAGAAAATGCTTTTAAACTAAATCCTTCCAAATGTCAGGCTGTCAATTTCAGTTTCCAATGAGGCTGTTAATTCCTATGACCGTTGCAAAATTGGTGAGAGCGGTACAGAAAACAAGTCTGACGTTAAGTATCTCGGACCGATTCATCACACAGCGTCTTAGCCCTACTTGTATACCACACGAAGGCCTAATTTTATGATCTAGGTATGCAACTCTAGGTGAACGCTTGTACAGTACATTCATTATTCATAAAACTAACTCGTATGTAAGAACTACGATTTGACCAGTTATACAACGTTTAATATATTTAGACACAATTAACCTACGCTGCTTACTTCTATGATGCATTACGTAAAGCTACCTTAATATAGTTTCCGCTGAAGGTAATCTCCTAAGGCTACTGCTTTGGTGAGCAACTTAACGTTATCTTTGAATAACAAAGTAAAAGTGGAAATTCTGAGAACTTTCTTGGTAAAAACTCGTCTCTTACTCGAATAAAGTAAATATTCCCTAGTCTCCTGAAAAGCGTTTTGAGGTATTCATCCTATCACCTCAAATGACTCACTATTTGCAATTACAACAGTCAGATGCGCGAAACTACGATTCACAATCATAGAAAATCCTACTTTGCTACCTAATCGTCTAATCGTATCAACAGAAGTTTCGTCAAGAAAAAGAAGACCACTGGTTCAAGGAAAATTTATTTAAAGTTTTTTTTTTTTTAAATCATGCAAATCCGTGTTTATAGTCACGGAGAAATCACAACATCGAGAAAACAAGCGATCATAGACCACAACCCAAAAGAGTATTCTTGCTACGTAAAGTCTTACCTATAACTGAGATCGTTCGTACACTCACCAAATCATCGTATATCGTTCATTTTTTAAATCATTCCGCAACACTGGCTCTACTAAAGGCAGTCCTGGTTCATGTATTTGGATCAAGTACATTAAGCATTAATAAGTATAGGTAACACTTACCCTTTAGAGGATTCTGATTGCTTTCCAGTTTCTTTTAGTTCCCAAAAATACACACAAGCACAACAGATTCACACTTATCATGTGGCTCAAGCTTCTTTGATTTAGATTCTCTCAAAAAATATATATATGATTTCTTAACTGATTACAGACACACTGATGGTACATTCATCTTTTCGAAAAGGTTCAAAGCCTTCTTAACTTCAAACCAGGTTCTAACCCAGCTAGCAACGATTTCGGGCGCACTGCACACTTTTTTGGGGCAGGTTTAGGGGCACTGTTCTACGTAAGTAGATGCGCCCGAAGTTTTTTGCCCCCAAAAACCTGCAGTGCGCCCAAAAATAATGCTGGCTGGGAAATTCTCAAGGTTTAATATGCTCTTCGAAAAATTAGCTAATATCAACCCTGATCGTGCTCTTTTCACCAGATTCACTAGTAGATTGTCGCATACTGTCAACACGATCGTGAAAGACATTTTTTTCCAGATTTCTACATGTTAAGTAAGCAACTGAGCCAGCAACTATAATAACAACCAACGAATTAACTGAGAACAAATGCTCCCGCCACCCAAACATGTTCATGTGCATAATTTCCGAAACTTCTACACAGTACTAATTCATTAATAGTGGAAAAACAACTAAAACCCTGAAACCATGCATGAATGCAGCGTATGAAACAATTACAATGAAATGAATGCACTGACCTACTGGCAAAAACTTTCGAAACAAAAGAAATAACTAATTTTAACAGAAACGGAAACAATAATAAAGTAAAACGCAACATTTGTAAACAACGTGCATCAAGATAAGTTGGGAATAACTGCTGGATAAACGGAAAAATCAATGTGTAAACGAACAGCTACGGAACTGCAATCCAACATGGCTGACTAACATGGACGAAAATGACCTTTGAGCGTCTCACTCTATAAATGACCTTGTACGTGATGTTTAATTTCTGCAGGAAAATCATGGTTTTCTTTCAGCGTAGAAATATGTCACTTCAGTGAATTCATTTTCAAGCTGTACAGTCGTATTCGAATTACAGAAACAGGCATTAAATGACATTAGAATTTACTCAGTCAATACTGCACATATGATAAGAATAAAGATAATTCAAATAATATATCAATGGAGGCACGATCATCCTCTCTTCTGTCTAACATAATACACCGAAGAAATGGTATGTTAAATGTTCCTCTTCTTCGTACAAAATGATCAAGCAGGATCATGGATTTAACAACAAACACTCTTTGGACATCGCAACCAAACTTGTAATAACTGAAGAATAGGCATTTTGGCATTTTGACACTGTGAAGCATAAACCACTAATCATGTAATAAATAATTGCCATAAGTTTCATACTGCCTGATGCGAATTGTTTTTGATGCTGCTACTAAATAAATTTTAAGTTATTTTGTATCGTTCATTTATATTTAATTTTATTTGTGGAGAAGATTCAATCACATTATGTTGTAGTTCGTGTGCTACTCACATAAGTGGTACGTTTCGTTTTAATTTAATCCTGTATGTAACGAAGAAGATTCGCAATGATTTGCTTTCCTGAGAAATAGTTGTTAGTTTTAATATTGTGAAAATGTTTCTACCCATGGTTACCTCGTTCACGTGTTCCTGATGCACAATAGTGATATCGCTATCATGCCTATTCTAAGCGTTGTTCAAATCAGCTTGAGCGAAAGGCAGAAGAAGTGTGCTCGCCCCAGACTCAGCTGTTTGGACGCTCACTGACCATGCACATGATCCGTGGTCCGATACCCGGACAACATACACTTGATATCAATGGTCTGCTCTCTAGATTTAGGCCACGAATATGACATTCTGAAAATTCTATACTTCTACTAAAATACTTAGTAGAGTCAAGCTAAAATAAATAAATTTGAAACGTCAAGAAGCTGATCCTAAAAGGAGAACGTTATGACAAGTCGTGCTTAAACTACCTAATGACTTGAACACAATTGGAATAAAAATGACACTTACATATTTACAGATTCTCACTGAATACCCATAATAGTATCACTTTCTTGTATGCACTTTACTCAAAGATAAGCAAAAATCAGCTACGTAATTCAGATTATAGTGATAATAGACACATTTGGACTATCTTGTTAATTCGTCAGATGTGCTTATGATAAACACATATAAATTGTTTCATGCAAAGTGTTTTCAATAATTGACTTGTGGAAATACGTGCTATTTGTCGAAATGCAAACGTGTCGGTGACACGCACTTTAGGAACCATTCAGACCAACTAACTGTGGTGAATCAATATTTTGCGCTTTTGGTTTATTGCACAATATGGTCTCTTCATCCGAATAATGGTGGAAACTTACTGCAGTTCTCATAAGCATAATGTGCATTTTATCACCTCAACCATCAGACAATAATTACTCGACAAAGTTACTAGCAGATCCTAGGCACAAAAAGAGGTTTCGGTATTGTGTAAGCATATGGAAGAAGCAAGCTAAGTGAAAGTGAAATAATCTTATACTTTACTGAAATATGGGAGACTGTTTAGTTTGAAGACAATTGATGGCGGAGTGTGAAAGGAATCGACCAAACAATCTGCTGATATGCATTTTTTCGTTGAAACCAAAGGCAAGTATACAGTTTCCACACCACCTTTGAGGCTAGCAAGGCTGAACAGATAGTAAAAGAAATAAAAAAAATTGCATTATAATCTGTGTGAGAAAATGGGATGCAGGTGATCTCTTCAAGTGGTAACTGGAAACATTCTCCAACATGATCGTCACAGCCAGATTCAAGTCAAAAAAAGAAAAGTTAAAATTTTGAAGTTTTATGAACAGACTATTGGTCATTAGAGAGGTGGAGAAATAAACAAAAAGTAAGGAACCGCACTGGAAAAGAACTGTTTACTAGTTAGAGTCTCTTCAAATAACCACATTGTTACTAGTGATAAGCGCTTATTTAGCCGGTGGAAGTCAGTGAAGGGAAACCTATTGACAGAATTCCAAATAAGGGAACTCTATGAGGATTACTGCAAAAAACTTCAATCCACTACACCCTGTAAATCAATCAGAAATACCACTAGATCTGGTCTCCAACCTTCGTACTTTGGGAGAATCCTGGATGTTTTGTGAAGTTACTACAAGTAGGAAACGCACCAGCACCAGATGGAATCCTTCCCAAACTTTTCGTGAGGGGAAACAGCGGATATATTCACTGCATTGATGCATAAGGTGTGCAATAAATTAAACTTGCCTATCAATGTCTCAAATGACTACCTTCTTCAACCACAAAAGAGGATTACTGAAGCTTTTGAAGAAATGGTGCAGCGCTTTACTTCTGAAAACTCGAAAAAATTAGTCCACCGTAAAACAGAAAGACCGAAAGATGCCCTGATTGGAAGGGTTTGCTTGCAAAAGGCTAGATTCAAGTAGTAAATGCGATACACGGACTAAATCGAAACACTAAGCATCGTCATTCGAGATACCCTTAAATGGTACATCTGAGGATTTCAAATCAGAAATGGAAAGAGAATACAAGAGACTAATGTAGTTTTTTATTGAGAGATATATCCAATGCATATGGGTCATAAGATTATTGTCCGGAAACTGTCAGCAACGAACAGTTATGTCAGCAAACCAATCAACAACATTTTGGCAGATAAAGCGTGGAATGAAATGATGACGAATTGGCGGTATCCTGAGAAGACCTTCATGCGGCAGCGAACTCCAGATCACCGAGTGGAACTGGAAAGAGGAGCAGCTCACTAAATGATATGAAGTGGATCGTGTTAGAAAGGAGTGAAAACTTACCGACAGACACAGAGTCTGCTCAATATGGTACCAGAGAGCCAGTGTAAATGAAGTATTCCACTGAAATGCTGTACTCAATTCGAAACGAAAGGAAAGCATTTTAAATGCATCGCTTTTATGATTTAATCTCAATTACTGGTTTTGCATTTTTTTGTGCTACAGGTTGTACTGTGGTCTGTTTGTTTGACCGTTTCGTTAACTATCTTTATTTGGGTATTTCTATGGATATCGCTGGCTATCACGATTATTTTGACAATTACAACGGTCGTGCTGGCTTTTGAACTACCACCACTGGGTGAAGAAGGATTCATCTTTATCACGGTAATGCCATTAGTCTTTGCTGCCTTAGTATTCATCACAAAGATTTGTTATTACTTCGTCCCAGAAACAGCAACTTAACCTAAAAAGGTGAATCGTATTAATTAATGACTTGTAGTACCCTGTACCAACTATAAACATACGTTTTTAATCTAATTTGCATACTCATATTATATGTTTACACATACCGATTTTATATGTACTTCGTAAACATTTGCCAATTTACTGTTGAACGTTACCTTGATACTTTTTCGAAATTTGACTACGGCTATAATACACGATTACACTCTTCACAAGTGCCTTCTGATTTTACGTTGTGGGCGTCGAGTAGCCACAACGTAAAATCAGAAGGCACTTGTGAAGAGTGTAATCGTGTATTATAGCCGTAGTCAAATTTCGAAAAAGTATCAAGGTAACGTTCAACAGTAAATTGACAAATGTTTACGAAGTACATATAAAATCGGTATGTGTAAACATATAATATGAGTATGCAAATTAGATTAAAAACGTATGTTTATAGTTGGTACAGGGGTACTACAGACTGAAAGATTTTTATCGATTATTTAGGAAATCAGATAGAATCTTGAGTTATTATATGGCTGGAGACAGTCGGCAGAAGGCCTACATCATATAGTGAGTAGCTAGTAAGAATTGGCTTGTAAGTTAGTTTGCAGTAAAGAGCAAAGGAAGTCAACGAGCAAGGAAAATATGTCTTTATTCTAATACAAGAATATTTGCTGCAGCCTATAATGAACGTGTTCTGTATGGCTAGAGTGGTGTTTGCAACCAAAACACAACAAATACGAATTGAATTTCGTGACCAGAAACGCATGCTTAGCTAACCGGTGTGCATGCTAGGATAACGAAACCTAAGATGACATCATGCCAAATGCCGTATATACTTTATTAGTTGGCCTAAACAGTGAGGCTCAGGATACAGTGTCAAATAGTAGGAGCTGTAGGATTATCCATGTTCATAAGCCAGATCTCCACTATGAAATAGATACACTTTCTTCAGCATCATAAACGAGTATTTTTTCTCACACCCAAACTGACATAAGTTAGAATTCATGAGTCATTAGATTCTGTCCGAATGACTGAATAATGAAGGAACTAGCCTAGTATCCTGAAGGCCTTGGATCAGATATCTAGTGGGATTGTCAATCTCTACCACTGAAAAGCTTCAAACTGGGATGAAGTGGCTATCCAATACTACCTGGTTTCCAAAGGTTCTCTAACTGAGGTCATTTCACGACTGAAGTGGAAATGAGTCAAATACCTGCAAACCAAATCATGAAAATCGTATGAATAATTATGAAGTTACAGTGCTTCTTGGTTTAGTAATAATGCAACCAATAAAGCCAATCACTCTTCATTTTCTTACACATGAATGCGATTCTGTATATTGAAGTAGAAGGACAGTGTGCAAAGCTGAAATCATTATCATATACTTTCTTATTGAATGGTAGTATCAACTTGAATTTGAATATGTGAAGTGACCTCCATCTTTGAACCAGGTAGAAAAACACAATGTGAATAGCTTAGTGCAAATTCTTCTTATATTTGCGCCACTGTTTGAGGGTAACCATAAGAAAATGCTTCACCTTTGAATATGCTGGGATGGATTCTGATGGAAGTATAATATAGAGAACTTCATGAACTTCATGAACACCGTCTACAATGGAAAGTCCTCCACTACCTCACTTACTTTAGCTGGTGTTCCTCAAGGTGCTGTTCTTTCTCCTTTTCTGTTTTCTTTTTTCTTACATGACTTGCCCCATTCTGATGTAGCCACTTTTGTTAAGTGGGCTGATGACCTCTGTTTCCATGCCTGTCAACTCTCAGTCAGATTAATATATGTGTAAAACTTGGGCACTGTGGTAGTAAGTAATCCCATATTAGTTTGTTTATTAGGTATATCACACAGTGAAACAGTATTATTTACTGGATGACGTTTCGAACAAAATTTATTGTTCATAATCATATCAATTGTGATCACACGACTTTGACACTTGAGTATTATAGTGTCAAAGTCGTGTGATCACAATTGATATGATTATGAACAATAAATTTTGTTCGAAACGTCATCCAGTAAATAATACTGTTTCACTGTGTGATATACCTAATAAACAAACTAATATGGAATTACTCAGTCAGATTGTTCCAAATTAAATGACTTTCTCTCGAAAATTAGTCAGTGGTTCTCTTCAAACGGTCCTTAGCTAAATTCGTCTAAATGTCAGGTAGTCAATTTCAATTTCAGACGAAAACGTGACCTACAACAACTAGCTAACTCACATGGCCCCACTATGATTGACGGCATAGAGGTTGAAATTACATCTAACGTCAAGTACCTTGGACTGAGTATTTCCTCCAATCTTTCCTGGTCCTCTGACATCTTGCTAGTAACTAGAAAGATGTTTCGCTTAACGTTCTACGTTAGGAAGTTTAGGCAGTCTGGTATAAAGCAGTCTTTGCTTTCTCAGTTTTTCAATTCCTGTATTCTACCCATCCCTCTTTACTGCTCCCCATTAGTCTTCCCTGGACTACTTAAGAAAGACTTTGCTTCGCTGCATAGGGCACTAAAAGCTGTTAGTAGGGCAAGTGGGATTTCGTTAAACCAACTGGTTAACACAATTGTGGATAGACATATAATATCATGTAGCAAACTAGCGAATACTATATTGTCAGACCCTGAGCATCATCTTTATACGCAGCTCTCCTTGCATTTGATCCGGTAGAACTAGAAGCAACTACAGGGGGCTATATGCTAGGACTACCAAGTACAAAAACTCCAGGATACCTAATCTGGCACAGCTGTTTTGTGATGAGAAATCCGTTAGGTATGACACGATCAACTTACTGCGGCACTCTAACAATAAGTTACATTAGTTTATGTTTTCTTTTCTTCGTTACTATTATATTGTTGTTCACATCTATTTCACACAAATTTTATATTTCATATCCTGTGTTGCATTGTTTAAAAATTTAAACGCAACGCTGTTGTTTTTTATATTTTGGTTATTGCTTTTTGATGTATGAGGTAATTAGATGCAATATTGTAATGCGCGCTGAAAATTCCGTACCTGTACCACAAATACTCTTTGGAATAAAGCTGTTATTATTATTATTATTTACATGGCATGTAAAATTAGGCCTATAATTCCGTCATTCGCAGTCTGTTATATGTCTTCAACTCATGGATGATGACTTTGCTGTATTCGAATGACGCATAATGTGTCTGAGAATCTCCATTGAATAAATTATGTTGTACACTGTGGTTAGCGAAATAACCTATGGACAACCAACCCAATATTTATCAATCTTAACGTGAGTAGAACTTCACAAGCCATTTTGCCATTGTATTTCATGGAAATCCGCGTAACAAATAACTTGAAAATGTCAAGTTGATGGGATTTCTTTGTGCGTATGTGTAACGTTTAGCAATTAATTACACTTTTCCTCATTGACTAATCGATACACTTCGTCCGACAAAACAATAATCCTCAAGTTGTGCGCAAGTGGTCAGCCTTTTTGTTCTAATTAGCTACTTCACTCTGAAATATCACATTCTACTAAAAAGACAGAAAATATGAACTGGAACAAGATCTTACGAAAGAAAATATTATATTTAATTAAACAAAAAAGAAATAAGAAAACAATGTATTTACTTCACCAATATTGTTTGAATTCCTTTGGAATTCAATTCATTTTCCTGCAGCTGAAACAAAATGAAACCAGAAACAGAGTAAAATTTAGTTGAAAATGGACACGTATCTTGTACAGCAGAAATTATTATCGATAGTTCCCATCTAACTGACAGTTACACTAATCCTAAGGCAATACTTCCAGTGAATATTGAGACACAGATTAGGTGTATACGTTATCTGGCTGATTCCAAGTTACAATTCCCCTCACAGTGAAATAGCTATGCAAAGTACCATCTGAATTTACGATGTTCTCAACAGTTGTTACAGCCCTGATATTGGGTGCAGCCTTCGGCTGTGATCATGCGGCTGGTCAGCCAGTATCTCAGTCATTATGTACCTATTCACTGATGAGTAATCAAGAAATGCGAGTGAAGAGAATTTCATTGTTACTTGTTCCTCAAGGATTCATCCAGCTGATTTCAGCTAACCACAAAATCCATCTTCAAGTTCATATCCACTTGTGCAGTAAGTTAGTAATTTAAAACACGCTGAGGATCTAAGTAGCAACTTACTTCAATAAAACTGCTTGGCATCTTCCTTCATTTCAGCCAGGAGCCAGTTTATTCTATCTTCTAGGGTTTGAACTAGGAAGTTGTAAATCATTTCAATATTCCAACTTACACTTGAAAAATTCAATCCTCTTCATTTCCAATAGTTTTATTCTCTCACCTAATTCCTCTAAAACAGTGAATAGATTGTCAGTGACGCATTAGTGCCATTTTTAATGTTACGTTGCAACAATATGAAATGAAGCTTAAATCTCACAATGCTCGATCATGTCATGTAGTTTCAATGTAACTGTTATTCTGAACTTAACAACGTGTATCATAAATTTGTATGGCTTTATTGCATGACGCATTGATGAAGTCACTGAAGCTTCGTCGGAGTAGTTTTGCATGTCATGGTTATATGAAATTAACTCTATAGGAGCAGTTAATTTGACGCTTTTGTACATATCTATTTTAGACTTACTTGTCACCAACAGTAATACTGCCGATTTTATCAATAATACAGCCTAATTTGGTATAAGTGAATACGATGACTTGATAATATACACATCATTAGTCATACAGGCTACTTTAGTCTCTTACGAAAATGAAATTCACTGAGAGGTGCATTCATCTCTAGGACTATGAAATATCACGTGATCAAATAAAATAACCACGTAAAATTACTTGTGCCGATGGCGAAATTAACACGAGCCTTCTGATACACTTCCGTGATTTTAGCAGCATACAATGAGTCTGAAATGAATAATAACTTGTTATCAAACTCAAAGTCACATTCGTAATTGAAATTATTGAAGGGAAGTACTTCATACAAATACATTCAATGTGTAATGAGATATGCGTAATAAATTGGCGCGCTTTGTATTTTCAATTAGTGAGCAAATTGCTATTTTAACTTATCGTTTGTTTGGTCCGTTGTCTTTACCTTCACATGATCTTGAAACTAAAGATCTTCAAGAACGAGTCTCTGTCAATTCAAAATACCATGTATTATTGTGTTCATACTTTATTGGATGTTTGGTTGTTGATGATCAATATTTTAATTATTTGTGGCATCGAGCTAGTAACCGTGATCCAATTATGATGATGTCATTCTCTGGTAAACATGATGTTCTGAAGTTCCTTGTTGTAGTAATGTCACTATTTTCAATCAAATACGAGTCGCATGGAGCTCAGTGATGAATACATTTTGAACTTTGAAATATTTTAAGCAAGGTAAAATTGTTCGCTCACCACTTCTAGATCTTCTTTTCTCCGAAGTTTGGAAATAATCTAAGTAATAATGCAATAATATGAAATGAATATGAGAGAACAATTCCTCTAGAGGCGTCATCCAGTTATGAATACCGTGACAATGTGTGTTCTATTCACCGAACTTATATCGAATTATATTCTACCACAGTAAAAACTATTCCACTACTACACTCAAAGTCATCTTCAATTGGTCTACTCTTACGTCTGCTTTCCAATGTAAAGCAAGGTGGAACTCGATCTTGGCTTCACGTCATTCATACATTTAGGTGGAAATTATTGAATACTTGTGGAAAAATATGTTCGTCATACGTCTGTGTGTTGACGTCTACTTTTCATATATAATCATCACCAGGTTCATCAAATGGTGAATCGTAATAGGCTTGTCCAAAGCTTCATTGTACCTTGAAGTACACTGATCGAATTGATGAATATATACACTCACTTAAAATATCTCTGTATGCATGAGTTGTCCTGACTGCTGCCGTTTCCAGCCATTCAAGCTTAGCTAAAAAACAAGAAGTGTTGAATGATATTTAAAACGTTAATCAAGAAACGTCAATGTCATATTTATCATTATACTGAATACAATATATTGACGATTCAAAAACCTGTCATAATAATTTGATTATTTCTCAACACATTTTTCCTCACCACACAGTGAATGTATCAGCTTTCAAAAGTTTGAGCCATTACTCACGGAAAGAGTGAAGACTCGCTGAGGGTAAAACTGGGGTCCAAACATTTCTGAGAAGTTATTGTACTGTTGGTGAAAAAAGGTATCTAATACATACTAGTTGATGTGTCTGTTATTAATGAGTAAATAGGGCACTTAGCGAGTAACTGTACAAAATGACTAGTGAATTTTCACAATAAAGGTTTATTAATTATGAACGTTGTGTGCAATATAAATTTACAGAATCCTTTTACCTTTGGTTGTTTTCACTGCTTCCTTTGCTTCCATAAATTCCTTCTTCATCATTTCAATTTGAACTATAATTTCACAATATTGAAAAGTATGAAATGTTTCATTGTGTGTTCTTCATTATGAAATAATCATATTAACGCAATGGCTTCCGACTGTCGCAAAACAAGGCAGCTAAGCACATGACATTTCGAGTAGTTTACTGATATCAGTAACACGAGTGCATTCACTAGGTGTAAACTGCATTTGTACTGCATCTGTGCCCAACTTCAAAGTTCGCTTGACGTTTTCCATTATAGAACAATACTCGTTTCCATAGAATGTTGAAAATTTTTTAGAATATTTTGTTAAATCATTGAATGAATAATCATGTCAATGGTTTTGCATTTTACAACTTGTATTTATAAAGACACGCTACAATTTGAGGAGTTTTTGCATGTAAAAGACTGATGTGGAGTCTGATACTGATTAGATTTATCAGTAGAATTTAAACAGACGCTCTTCGGCATAAAAACATCGAACAGCAGGGAGATGG
>OX235276.1:96333426-96391956 GCA_944472155.2 Trichobilharzia szidati
CCTCACTGTTTAGGCCAACTAATAAAGTATATACGGCATTCGGCATGATGTCATCTTAGGTTTCGTTATCCTAGCATGTACACCGGTTAGCTAAGCATGCGTTTCTGGTCACGAAATTCAATTCGTATTTGTTGTGTTTTGGTTGCAAACACCACTCTAGCCATACAGAACACGTTCATTATAGGCTGCAGCAAATATTCTTGTATTAGAATAAAGACATATTTTCCTTGCTCGTTGACTTCCTTTGCTCTTTACTGCAAACTAACTTACAAGCCAATTCTTACTAGCTACTCACCATATGATGTAGGCCTTCTGCCGACTGTCTCCAGCCATATAATAACTCAAGATTCTATCTGATTTCCTAAATAATCGATAAAAATCTTTCAGTCATTAATTAATACGATTCACCTTTTTAGGTTAAGTTGCTGTTTCTGGGACGAAGTAATAACAAATCTTTGTGATGAATACTAAAGCAGCAAAGACTAATGGCATTACCGTGATAAAGATGAATCCTTCTTCACCCAGTGGTGGTAGTTCAAAAGCCAGCACGACCGTTGTAATTGTCAAAATAATCGTGATAGCCAGCGATATCCATAAAAATACCCAAATAAAGATAGTTAACGAAACGGTCAAACAAACAGACCACAGTACAACCTGTAGCACAAAAAAATGCAAAACCAGTAATTGAGATTAAATCATAAAAGCGATGCATTTAAAATGCTTTCCTTTTGTTTCGAATTGAGTACAGCATTTCAGTGGAATACTTCATCTACACTGGCTCTTTGGTACCATACTGAGCAGACTCTGTGTCTGTCGGTAAGTTTTCACTCCTTTCTAACACGATCCACTTCATATCATTTATTGAGCTGTTCATCTTTCCAGTTCCACTCGGTGATCTGGAGTTCGCTGCCGCATGAAGGTCTTCTCAGGATACCGCCAATTCATCATCATTTCATTCCACGCTTTATCTGCCAAAATGTTGTTGATTGGTTTGGTGACAGTACTCTTCGTTGCTGACAGTTTCCGGACAATAATCTCATGAACCATATGCACTGGATATATCTTTCGATAAAAAACTACAGTAGTCTCTTTTGTTTTCTCTTTCCATCTCTGATTTGAAATCGTCGAAGCTACCATTTTAGGGTATCTTGAAATTACGATGCTTAGTGTTTCGATTTAGTCCGTATATCGCATTTACTACTTGTATCTAGCCTTTTGCAAGCAAACCCTTCCAATCAGGGCAACATCTGGTCTTCCTGTTTTCGGGTGGACTAATTTTTTCGAGTTTTCAGAAGTATAGCGTTGCACCATTTCTTCAAAAGCTTCAGTAATCCTTTTTTGTGGTTTAAGAAGTTAGTCATTTTAGACATTGATAGGCGAATTTAATTTATTGCACACCTTATGCAACAATGCAGTTAATATATCCACTGTTTCCGCTCACAAAAAGTTTAGGAAGGATTCCATCTGGTGCTGGTGCGTTTCCTACTTGTAGTAACTTCACAAAACATCCAGGATTCTCCTAAAGTACGAGGGTTGGAGACCAGATCTAGTGGTATTTCTGATTGATTTACAGGGTGTAGTGGATTGAAGAGTCTTTTGCAGTAATCCTCATAGAGTTCCCTTAGTTAGAATTCTGTCAATAGGTTTCCCTTCACTGACTTCCACCGGCTAAATAAGCGCTTATCACTAGTAACAATGTGGTTATTTGAAGAGACTCTAACTAGTGAACACTTCTTTTCCAGTGCAGTTCCTTACTTTTTGTTTATTTCTCCACCTCTCTAATGATCAATAGTTTGTTCATAAAACTTCAAAATTTTAACCTTTCTTTTTTGACTTGAATCTGGCTGTGACGATCATGTTGGAGAATGTTTCCTGTTAACCACTTGAAGAGATCACCTGCATCCCATTTTCTCACACAGATCATAATGCAATTTTTTTATTTCTTTTACTATCTGTTCAGCCTTGCTAGCCTCAAAGGTGGTGTGGCAACTGTATACTTGCCTTTGGTTTCAACGAAAAAATGCATATCAGCAGATTGTTTGGTCGATTCCTTTCACACTCCGCCATCAATTGTCTTCAAACTAAACAGTCTCCCATATTTCAGTGAAGTATAAGATTATTTCACTTTCACTTAGCTTGCTTCTTCCATATGCTTACACAATACCGAAACCTCTTTTTTGTGCTTAGGATCTGCTAGTAACTTTGTCGAGTAATTATTGTCTGATGGTTGAGGTGATAAAATGCACATTATGCTTATGAGAACTGCAGTAAGTTTCCACCATTATTCGCATGAAGAGACCATATCGTGCAATAAACCAAAAGCGCAAAATATTGGTTCACCACAGTTAGTTGGTCTGAATGGTTCCTAAAGTGCGTGTCACCGACACGTTTGCATTTCGACAAATAGCACGTATTTCCACAAGGCACTGATTGAAAACACTTTGCATGAAACAATTTATATGTGTTTATCATAAGCACATCTGACGAATTAACAAGATAGTCCAAATGTGTCTATTGTCACTATAATGTGAATTACGAAGCTGATTTTCGCTTATCTTTGAGTAACTTCCACACAAGAAGGTAATACTATTATGGGTATTCAGCGAGAATCTGTCAATATATTAGTGTCTTTTTTATTCCTTTTGTGTTCAAGTCATTAGGAAGTTTCAGCACAACTCGCCAGAACGTTTTCCTTTTAAGATCAGCTTCTTGACGTTTCAGATTTAATTATTTATTTATTTTAGCTTGACTACACTCAGTATTTTAGTAGAAGTATGGAATTTTCAAAATGTGATATTCGTGGCCCGAAACCAGAGGGCAGGCCATTGATATCAAGTGTATGTTGGCCGGGTATCGAACCACGGATCATGTGCATGGTTAGCAAGCGTCCTAACAACTGAGTTTGAGGGAGCACACTTCTTCTGCCTTATATATTTACACTCAAGCTGATTTGAACAATGCTAAGAATAGGCATGAAAGCGATATCACTATTGTACATCAGGAACACGTGAACGAGGTAACCATGGGTAGAAACATTTTCACAATATTAAAGCAAACAATTATTTCTCACGAAAGCAAATCATTGCCAATCTTCTTCGTTACATACAGGATTAAATGAAAACGAAACGTACCACTTATGTTAGTAGCACACGAACTACAACATAATGTGATTGAATCTTCTCCACAAATAAAATTAAATATAAATGAACGATACCAAAAAAACTTAAAATTTATTTAGTAGCAGCATCAAAAACAATTCGCATCAGGCAGTATGAAACTTATAGCAATTATTTATTACATGATGAGTGGTTTACGCTTCACAGTGTCAAAATGCCAAAATGCCTATTCTTCAGTTGTTACAAGTTTGGTTGCGATGTCCAAAGAGTGTTTGTTGTTAAATCCATGATCCTGCTTGATCATTTTGTACGAAGAAGAGGAACATTTAACATTCCATTTCTTCGGTGTATTATGTTAGACAGAATAGAGGATGATCGTGCCTCCATTGATATATTATTTGAATTATCTTTATTCTTATCATATGTGCAGTATTGACTGAGTAAATTCTAATGTCATTTAATGCCTGTTTCTGTAATTCGAATACGACTGTACAGCTTGAAAATGAATTCACTGAAGTGACATATTTCTACGCTGAAAGAAAACCATGATTTTCCGGCAGAAATTAAACATCACCTACAAGGTCATTTATGGAGTGAGACGCTCAAAGGTCATTTTCGTCCATGTTAGTCAGCCATGTTGGATTGCAGTTCCGTAGCTGTTCGTTTATTATTATTATTATTGTTCCCTTGGGTTCCTAGTGGAACATAGGGCTTCAACTGCACGTCTCCACTTGCTTCTGTCTTCTGCTGTACTTTTCACTTGCGTCCATGTTAATCCATACTGTTTCAACTTCTCTTCACACGATCTCCTCCATGTCACCCTTGGACGTCCCACTCGCCGCTTCCCTTTCGGGTTCCACTCGAGCACTGGCCTGACGCGCGATGTCACCCAGCGGTCTCCTCAGCGAGTGTCCAATCCATCTCCACTTCCTCCTGCATATTTGTTGGGCGATTGGTTCCTGTTTCGTTTGTTCCCATAGCTTCTTGTTTGTGATTCTTTCTGGCCATCTAATCTTCAGTATGGAGCGAAGACAGTTGTTGATAAAGGTCTGCAACCTGTTGGAAATATTCTTTGTGACCCTCCAAGTTTCTGATCCGTAAAGCAAAATTGACTTGACGTTTGTATTGAAAATCCGAATTTTGTTGTTGATGGTGAGTGACGAAGATTTCCAGACTGGTTTCAGGTTGATGAATGTGTTTCTCGCCTTCCCGATTCTCGATTTGACATCCTCGTCCGTTCCTCCTGTGGTTGAGACAATGCTCCCCAGATAAGTGAAAGAAGTAACCTCTTTCAAATCCCTCCCGTTGATGGTGATTGGCACTGGATGTTGCTGCTGCTGTTGTTGTTGTTGGTTGGTTATTTTCATAACCTCCGTCTTGTCTATGTTCACCTGGAGTCCTGTCTTTGCTGCTTCTTCGACCAGTTTGTCGGTTTTTGCTTGTAAGTCTTCGATTTTGTGTGACATCAAACATAAATCATCCACGCGCGAAATCCAGGTCTTCTGGGTTCTTCACGTCGGTCCAGGATATCCCTGTCTTCTCGTTTCCCACTGCCTGACGCATAATCCAGTACACCACAATTAGGAATATCATTGGTGATAATAAGCACCCTTGTCTGACTCCTGTGTTTACTCCAAACGCCTCGCTGAGTTTTCCGTTGTGGATTACTTGACATGTGCTGTTGTCGTACAGCTGTTGAATAAGGTTGATGAATATTTGGGGTACGCCGTAGTACTCGAGTAGTTTCCAAACTACTTCGCGGTCAACGCTGTCGAAGGCCTTCTCAAAGTCTATGAAGTTGAGGTACAGATTTGATTGCCATTCCATGCTTTGTTCGATGATAATGCGTAGAGTTGCAATTTGGTCAGAACATGATTTGCCTTTCCTGAATCCAGCTTGTTCTGGTCGGAGTTCTGTATCCAGTGCGTCCTTGATTCTCTCCAGGATGATGCGACTCAGGATTTTACTTGGCGTCGACAGGAGCATGATTCCTCGCCAGTTCTTGCAGAGTCCCAGGTCGCCCTTCTTTGGTAGTTTCACGAGGTAACCTTTCCTCCAGTCAGTAGGCACCTTTCCCTCTTTCCAGACCTTTTGCAATAATGGAGTCAGCATATCTGCTGTCGTTTCTGGGTCCGCTTTCAGTGCTTCCGGGGGTATTCCATCTGGTCCAGCTGCTTTTCCAGCTTTCAGAAGCTTGATTGCATTCATGACTTCAGTTTTCGTTGGAGGATTGGTGTCAACTTGCAGTTGTGTACGTGCTGTTGTTGGTATTACTGGACGGGTTGTAGGTGGTGGTCGGTTCAAGAGTCCTTTGAAGTGGTCCGCCCATTGTTTAATCTGTCTTTCTTCTTTGGTAATTGGGTTCCCTTGGCTGTCTTTTATAGGTTTCACTTGTGTTGATCTCTTCCCGGATAGAGACTTGGTTATCTGATATAGTGTCCTCAGGTCTCTTTTGCCTGCTGCCTTCTCAGCTTCAGTGGCCAGGTTGTCGTAGAATTGTCTTTTGTCCTTCCTGGCACTCTTCTTCACTTCTTTGTCCAGTGCTGTGTAAGTTGAGTTCAGCGTCTCTTTCTCTTGTCCATCTTTGCATTGAATCATTTTTTCTTTCACCTTTCTCCTCTCCTCTATTAGTTTCCAAGTGTCCGTTGAGAGCCATTCTTTGTCTTGTTTATTCTTTCTTCCTAAAACCGTTGAACACGTTTCGTTGAAAATTACCTTCAGAGAGTTCCAATGGTCTTCCACGGATGATTCCTCAGTGGTGCCACGTAGTGTTTCCTGCTTTGCTCTGACAGTTGCAATGATAATGTTCTGTGTGATTGTGTCTTTCAGCTTTTGCTTGTTGAACTTGCATTGTGGTCTATCCCCAGGTATCCTCGAGGCTTTCAGCTTCACCTTGAAAGTCCCTTGTACTAGATAGTGGTCTGAACCCACATCTGCTCCTCTCCTTGACCTTGTGTCCAGTAGGCTCGGTCTTCACTTCCTTGAGATTGAAATGAAGTCTATCTGATTTTTGGCGTGTCCATCTGGTGAAATCCATGTTGCCTTGTGTATATCCCTGTGTTTGAACACACTGCCACCAATCACCAAATCATTGAAGGCACAGAAGTCTGAGAAGAGTTCGCCATTTTCGTTCATTTCACCGAGGGCCTCATGACCCATGGTGAGTTCTCTTCCTGTATTGTCTCCTCCCAGCTTCGCATTCATATCAATCATCAGGATTTTGATATCGCCATTTAGGACGTTGTCCATTACTGTTTGTAGTTGTCTGTAGAAATCCTCCTTCTTCTCATGTTCTGAGACGTTTGTAGGCGCGTAGCACTGAATGATTGTAACCTTCTTTCCTTTTGAGTTGAACCTGGCTGTCATTATCCTGGAGGAGATTGGTTCCCACTGCATGAGAGCTTTAGCCGCTGTTGGTGACATCATGATGGCTACTCCCTCGGTGTGCTCGTGATCGTCCTCTGGGTGACCGGAGTAGATTATTGTCTCTCCAGTTGATAGTTGGCTCCTTCCACATCCGTTCCATCTGCTCTCGCAGATTCCCAGCACTTCTATTTTATATCTCCTCATTTCTGCGGCTACCTGAGCAGCCTTCCCAGCTTCGTACATTGTACGAACATTCCACGTCCCCATCCTTATTTTTGCTTTCATCGAAAGAAGGCACATCGGCTGACTGGCTTCCCGAAGGCTTTCACCAGCCTGCGTCATTTCACTTCCCCGATTCCAGCGAAAAATAAGGTCACTATTTGTAATTTTAGAATTTTGAATATATTTGTGCGTTGAAGTTTAGGTAGCAATTTGGTTAAGTTTTGGGGGTGGAGTTGCTAGCACCACGCCCCAACCCTCCCTCTTTATCCGGGCTTGGGACCGGCTAGAATACTAGTGACCTAGTAATCTAGGCGAGGTTAGCTGTTCGTTTACACATTGATTTTTCCGTTTATCCAGCAGTTATTCCCAACTTATCTTGATGCACGTTGTTTACAAATGTTGCGTTTTTCTTCATTATTGTTCCCGTTTCTGTTAAAATTAGTTATTTCTTTTGTTTCGAAAGTTTTTGCCAGCAGCTCAGTGCATTCATTTCATTGTAATTGTTTCATACGTTGCATTCATGCATGGTTTCACCGTTTTAGTTGTTTTTCCACTATTAATGAATTAGTACTGTGTAGAAGTGTTGGAAATTATGCACATGAACATGTTTGGGTGGCGGGAGCAGTTGTTCTCAGTAAAATCGTTGGTTGCCGTTATACTTGCTGGCTCAGTTGCTTACTTAACATGTAGAAATCTGGAAAAAATGTCTTTCACGATCGTGTTGACAGTATGTGACAATCTACTAGTGAATCTGGTGAAAAGAGCACGATCAGGGTTGATATTAGCTAATTTTTCGAAGAGCATATTAAACCTTGAGAATTTCCCAGTCAGCATAATTTTTGGCGCACTGCAGGTTTTTGGGGGCAAAAAACTTCGGGCGCATCTACTTACGTAGAACAGTGCCCCTAAACCTGCCCCAAAAAAGTGTGCAGTGCGCCCGAAATCGTTGCTAGCTGGGTTAGAACCTGGTTTGAAGTTAAGAAGGCTTTGAACCTTTTCGAAAAGATGAATGTACCATCAGTGTGTCTGTAATCAGTTAAGAAATCATATATATATATTTTTTGAGAGAATCTAAATCAAAGAAGCTTGAGCCACATGACAAGTGTGAATCTGTTGTGCTTGTGTGTATTTTTGGGAACTAAAAGAAACTGTAAAGCAATCAGAATCCCCTAAAGGGTAAGTGTTACTTATACTTAATAATGCCTAATGTACTCGATCCAAATACATGAACCAGGACTGCCTTTAGTAGAGCCAGTGTTGCGGAACGATTTAAAAAATGAATGAAATACGATGATTTGGTGAGTGTACGAACGATCTCAGTTATAGGTAAGACTTTACGTAGCAAGAATACTCTTTTGGGTTGTGGTCTATGATCGCTTGTTTTCTTGATGTTGTGATTTCTCCGTGACTATAAACACAAATTTGCATGATTTTTAAAAGAAAACTTTAAATAAATTTTCCTTGAACCAGTGGTCTTCTTTTTCTTGACGAAACTTCTGTTGATACGATTAGACGATTAGGTAGCAAAGTAGGATGTTCTATGATTGTGAACCGTAGTTTCGCGCATCTGACTGTTGTAACTGCAAATAGTGAGTCATTTGAGGTCATAGGATGAATACCTCAAAACGCTTTTCAGGAGACTAGTGAAATACTTACTTTATTCGAGTAAGAGACGATTTTTTACCAAGAAAGTTCTCAGCATTTCCACTTTTACTTTGTTATTCAAAGATAACGTTAAGTTGCTCACCAAGGCAGTAGCTTTAGGAGATTACCTTCAGCGGAAACTATATTAAGGTAGCTTTACGTGATGCATCATAGAAGTAAGCAGCGTGGGTTAATTGTGTCTAAATATATTAAACGCTGTATAACTGGTCAAATCGTAGTTCTTACATACGAGTTAGTTTTATGAATAATGAATGTACTGTACAAGCGTTCACCTAGAGTTGCATACCTAGATCATAAAATTAAGCCTTCGTGTGGTATACACTTAGGGCTAAGACGCTGTGTGATGAATCGGTCCGAGATACTTAACGTCAGACTTGTTTTCTGTACCACTCTCACCAATTTTGCAACGGTCATAGGAATTAACAGCCTCATTGGAAACTGAAATTGACAGTCTGACATTTGGAAGGATTTAGTTTAAAAGCATTTTCTGACTCCTGATAGAGAGTTGTTCATCTTAGTAGAGTGTATATGTGAATTAAAAGACACTGGAATAGTTAGACCGCGCACTTGACATATTTCATTTCGTATGCACATGTACATTAAGTTCGTCAAACAAAAATACAATTGGTAGTGGACAACTATAATGGAGAAAATGTTGTGATGCAAGACTGCAGCTGCATCTAAAGTACTTCTACTGTGTTTACAGGCGAATTATTTGGGATCGTTAAAGGCTTTAAGTGAAGGTTGAAGATTAAGTAAGAGCAACTTTTCCATAGCTTTTAGAAAAGGGGAGGTAATAGCAATAGGTCCTTATTTAAAGCATGTTCCATTAGACGACTTAGGTATGGGTACAATTTTAAAGTCCTTCCAAACGGCTGGCACAACATTTCTGGAAAAAGATTCATTGAATATGTGAGAGGATATCTGCATATTTTTTAAGACTAAGGCTAGGCAAACAATCTGGAACTGGGCTACAAAAAGGATTCAACGACTGGAGATATTTTAGAACGTCATTTGTATTGAAACCAAGGAAGCAACTATTATTAACACTTATGACACTAGAAACCTTGGCATTTGTGGGAGAATGTATGAATGCCTTGTTAAACGTACATACATCAAATGAATAGGAAATACTGTTGTAATACTGGAGGCAATTAGATGCATAAAGGCGTGAGTTATTTATTATTCATAAAGTGTATATGCAAACACCGCAGTTATTGATCATAGAAATGATGGATATTAGATAACATCACATGATTCAACGGCATATAAGAAATAGATGAAAATTGTTTCTTTGATCACTGTCAAGTGAACAGTCTATTTGATGCTGTCACTGCATACTAACAGATTAGTGAAGTAGCTGTCAAGCCTAAGTTATTAGATTTACTTGTACTACATACCTGGCGTTTAACAGTATACAGACTTGCAAGTCGCTAGATAAGGCGATTCTAGCGTATCGAACAGTACAGCACTATTATTCAACTTGCTAAATCCTACTTAGTTTTTACAATGTGCTACTGTATAGAAACAGACACGAAATCTTGCGAAAGGCTAAAGTAACAGTCTCATAATACTATAGTAAATATCCATCCCACTAAGCTTAACATGCATTAATCTGAATTTACTTATTACAAAAGCACATAGTATAGCGACGCACTAAAAAAAGTCTAGAGGAAGTAGAATTGAAGTGTATATTAAACATTTTATTAATTTACAAAAGAAAATCCCGATGAAGCGTATTAACGTTAGTTTGACTGAATGATATTTCCGCTGATTTCATATTCGACAACCTCCGTATACCTGAAAAAAATAGAGCACATGTAAGGACTAGCACAACATGAAGTTATGACAGATAATTCTACATATTAGCACACACTATGAATACACTAATTCTGTTATTCCTAAGTAATATCTCATGCAGATAAATGTAATTGTAGTTTACAGCTGGTTTTTACATTGACGCCATTTGCATAAATAGACCTCAGTTGTTTTCCAGCATTAGAGGATTATACGCAAATTTCAAGACAATATCTGATTGATAGTAATAGAGCTGACTAGATTCAGTTCTCATAATTGACACAATCCATGTGTATAATAATACTACACACTGAATTAATGCACTCAGTAACACAGTAAGGAAATTTAAACGAGTGATTGCCTTCTCCACTGCACTGTACTTGCAATAATCATGACAACCACCTACGTTTGCTAGCCAAGCAGTCAGCTAAGCAGACAATGGCACAATATTAATAAAGTTGAGATATAACTCATATAACGCTACACCAAACAGTGCAAAAATACATGAAATACACTTAGAAATAACCTCTCAGCTTACGATAATTACTGTCCAAACACACATACGGTGAGACACATTTACATGATTACTTCTATTCCCACAGAAGGTTCTGTTAGCATTTACAGGTGATTTCCAAATACTGATAGAAATCATTTGTCGAAAAAGACTGTTCTTCACACGGAAATAGTTTGAAATAATATCCTGAGACGTGAAGTCTCCATTGATTGATACCATGCCGAAAGGTGCAGCATCTAAATAAAGTAGACTATTTATGTAGATGACATAACCTTTCAACGGCAACTCTAAACAATAGGAACCCAAAACGAAACGACCTACGAACGCACAGTTGACCTTCAGCAAGGGCATGTGTATTATTGCCTATTGTCTAGCGCTTAGTGCTGCCTGGGACGACTATTGTCGTTTTCCTTGAGCCTTCAGATTGGTCCTTGACGAGGTCATTTGTGCGTTCGTGGGTCGTTTTGTTTTGGGTTCCTATTGTTAAGAGTTGCCCCTTCAACTATCCTATCTTTCTCATTATAGCGATATTTTGCGATATTTGCGATATTTCGCCTGAAACACTGATCGTTGCAACCAATATGCTAGGGGGTGTTGCAGTCGGATTACATGACGCGGACACCAAAATAACTGGCCAGAAAATGGGAATTCCCATCAATCCAGATAACATATAACACAATTTTATTAAAAATTATTGACAAAGAAAATTTCCTAGTGAAATTTTAACAGCTGTTCTTGAACGTGATATTTAACGTCTACCGATTTTCCTAATACTGTATTTATATTATACAGTGATGAAATATTTATAACTGGATGGCAAGTTTTCAAGCGTAAATAAGTGCTCATAAACAAATCCATTTTCCGTATACCTTGTACAAGCATTGCGTCATTCTAAAAGCACGTGTGAGGTGTTGAATTGATGAATAAAGCTTCAGTGATTAACCATCCTCTCTTTCTACTCCTATCCACTTTTTAATTTTTTAATCCTCTCACTCTGTCCCGCCTTCCTTAGCGATTACATGCAAGTGAATGTAATGCCATGACTGAGCTTTTCTCATGGTGACTTAACTTAGCTGGCTTATTCGTTTTTGATTTGGCCACATCTTTATGTTCCAACAATTTAATGGACCTCGATCTAAATATTCAACCTATGTAAATGAACTCACAGTCATTACACAGTATCTGTCAAATTACATTACATTATCAATAATGATCCTACGCTAGGCTTCTGAAGTTTCTTCTTTATGCACAGTACTACACAGGCTTCTAATAGTGACTAACCCATTGCCTTTCTCATCCAAACGTCCTGTTTGAACTATCTTTGATCCCTATTTACACTACCATATTTTCACATCAGAGAAAAAATAAGCATAAGAAATGTCCCCCCAACAGATCTGCAATTTTAAGATGAATATCCTGTCACTCCGTAAAAGACTCGAAGATTTACAAGGAAATGTGAACAGTTTGTTAGAAGATAGGGGGAAGACGAATCTTCAGATGAAGTGAGATAGAAGTCAACGGCTATAAGCATCAGTAGCAGCTGGTAATAGAAATCTAATGAAACTTCAAATTTTCACACATACACGAGGACTCGACTCAACTATAAGCACGGATGAAGAACCTTTACTCATCCAAGATAAGAAAAGCAAGACAGGTGTTTTTTATTCTGAAGTCAGCAATCACCCGCAAGACAAATTCCAAACAAATGTTTAACACCAGTTACAAGGCACTGCATTGAAATGTTCCAGAGATTCACCAAGGGAGAAATGAAAGTTATTTCCATAACGCTACTGACAATTTCTACCTGCCAATAGATGCTTTTGCTCAATCCTGAAGGTAAAGTAGGCATTGAGAAAGCAGAAACAATGAAGGATGACAATGCAGCAGACACCGTCATATTACCTGATAAGATGGTGGGAGTAAATGGTAACGGACTGGTCACAGACTGGAAAGTCACTCAGGCAGTATGAAAAGACAATCTGTCAAGTTTAAGTCGACTTCGAAGTGACGGGTTTCAAGGGCATTTCAAGATATTATTGCAAAACGTGGGAAGAACCAAAGTTGATTGAAGAAGACTAAGTGTAATGGAGATTCGCCTCTGAATCCATCCGTTTTTCTCAGAATGGAAACACCGAAAGTATAATGGTTAAGGTGAAAAGACAAGTGGCAGCCATTGTTTCAAATATGTTTCTAACGAGGAGACATTTAAAGCTTTAATTGTGTCATCGCAGAAAGCAATGATTAATATTCTTGATGTCATAGGAACAATCACTAGCACAAACTGTGTGATTATGAGGATCACACTAACTAAATACACTTAATAACTGACAATATTGAATGCTTTCTGATAGATTTTATGTGGTTTATCTTCCTCAAAACTGCTGACCATAGCCACGTGGTTATGAGACGGATATGTACGGGAAGGTTTGAGTAAAATAATTAACTTAGGAAGGAGCTGAACTTTGTCACTGTATCACTAGCACAACTAAATTTGAAATATAGGGTGCTTTAGGAATAATACGGTAGGTCTGTTGAACGAGAGGTCAGTTGGTTTATTATTTTCGGTGTGCCAACACTTGACGCAAGCAAACTGCAGTTATGAGCCACGTAAATAAATTCAGGATGGGTATTTGACAAATTGACAGGTCTTGAAACGTTTTCAATCTAATATGTAAACAGTGACATCTCTACACTCCAGCAAGTATAACAGTTGTAATGAACAGTTCTGTGACTGCAGTGCGTTTATCAAAGTCAGCAGAAGTTGTATCAATAATTAAAATAAATGTACTTTAACAGTGAGCGAACTTACGGAAAAATAAATTATGAAGAATGACATTCCATCAGCAATTCATACTTATCTTCTCTGTAAAACTTTGTTTATTTGAACCTTACACTGCCATAAACAACAAGAATACAACGACTGTCACCGATAACATGAGACATAAATCAACAAGGAACTAAAAATTAAATTAATTGATTAAGGCATCATGATATTCATACCCAGATATCATACCTTCTAGATGTCATAATTGTTCTTCTTGATTATAAGATGTTGAAATCGCATACAAGGAATCTAAATGTGACGTATTCTGATATCCTAAAATAAGCGAAATGATGACAAGGTGTGAAAATGATTAAAAAACTTTTCTCTTAACAATGAAGCTGACAATTTTAGTACGATATAAGTTTGTATATATAGCAAATATAAGGCAACATGTAAAGCAGTACAAGCAGTGAATCTAGTTATTCCTTTCGAGAAGCTTATTTCACTTGCGACTGCATATAGTATGAGATTTTCTAGTGATTATCCGTTCAGACAGGAAAAAAATCATTCATTATTTAGATCATCAAACCTGAAGAAAGCGCTATTTAACATTTCACAGCACGAATGTGGATAAGAAAAATAACTATACGAAGAATAACCTATTTAGAAACGAAGTCACTTACATTTCAGCTTATAAGTAATATTAAAGAATGAAAGTTGGAAGATTTTCACTAGAAATTAAAGATCCCAGGTATGAAAGCTAGTTTTATGACATATTATAAGGTGAAGTTAAATTTAATACAACTATCTTTGACACGCTTTCCCTCAAGATTCACTTAACCAATAGAACTTGGTACAAATCATTTTAAAATTATGAATTTTTCTTCATCAACTGAAAAAATCCACATAGTGAATGGACACATCAAAGAAAGGCTGTCTGACATGATCAACATGTAATTGAGAGCAGTACCAGATTAATTGCACTTGCAGTTATTCAGGAAGGGATAAAATCATCTCTGACTATCACAGTAGATAGAGAAGTAATTCACTTACGTGAAACAGCTCCTATCTTTAAATGCGTGCGTCAGAAAATGTTAAAATATTTTCGAATACACTCATATATATATATAAATTGAATTCTTTGAAGGTTATCATAGCGAGTTGAATGTATTATTAGTGATAATAATCCACTTTACTTTTTTATTCATATCACGATTCACATGAAATGACTTTTGTCACCATCTCCGGATTGTGTTTGATGATCGTAATATATTTACACACATCTAAGTAAAATGTACCCTTGGAAAAATTCATAGTCAGCGTGTTTTTGTAATAAAGCAGTACAACGATTGACGATGAAATGGTTTGATCAATTACGAAATGAGTTCAGTTAGAAAGGGCAGAAGTTATGATTACCGAACTACCCGGTTGGTGGATTTCAAACCAGCACGCTCTAAGCTGCTTGCATTATTTGTCAGCACTTCTAAGGAAGAACCAACGGTCAGATTCTCCATGATATTCAATGGTTCCCCAACTGAAGTACTTTTTTGATCAATCCTGAAGTCAAACAAGCCTCTACAAACTGATATATGATGTGACTATTGTTGTTTTGGGTAACCGACTCTAGAACATTCCTACGTGAACAAACTACATCCCACTTCAAAATATCTAAATTTTAACATGTTCCTACTTATATTTGATACGAATTTCGGCTGAAAAAACGATGTGAAGCGTTTCATTCCCGTTCACCTTTAAACTTGAATAAAATAAATCATATCAGACAATAGGTGCTACAAGAGTGAAATCGATGAAGTATTATTCACTGGAATATTTATGGAAAATGTACATTTACTTGCATCTGTTCCATCTTTTACGACATATCGTTGTGTTCTATCTCTCGTGTTACGTGGCATAACACTGATCAGTTAAACTGAGGTCAGTCTTTGTGTGGTAATTGAGTAGGAGAAGTCAGCTGATTAGATTACAAAGCCACATTGGTTGAGATGGTTAGATTACGTGTTTCGTATTACAACAGCCCGTCCTCTGAGATAAGCATTGTTAACTGCAATACGATTGGATTGGCAAAGTGTTAGGTGTGATCAAATCAACACCTAATATCAATCCTTGAAGCCATAAACAATAGATTTGAGATACTTCGGAAGATGTCGAAAATAACGCCATTTATCATTCACATAGTCGCATTTACAAGTGAATATAGTTTACCATTGGGACAGTGGTTTTGGTGAAATGTATCGGTGAATGTTCCTCATTCCAAGGAAAAACATAACTGATATTATTAAACATAATAAAGTCTTCAATGACCACGTAATTCGAGTTGGTCAAACTTGTAGGAAGAAATTGAGAAGGACATCAATGCAAAGATGCAAACTTTGTCTTCTTAGGCACACATGAAGAAAACATGAAATAGAGATCAGTTTTTATTCATTCGCAAGCATATTATGCCAGAAGAGTAACAGATTTATTGCTTGTGGTATTTACTCGAATATATCTGAATTGCAGTACATTTTATTCAGTTCCTAAATTCATTATGTCTACTGAATATAAAGATGTATCTTAAGTTTCTAATGATGCAAGTTTAGGTGATGAAAGATGAAGTTATTGATCAGATTTTCTATAGGCAGGAGTGCAGCAATGATGGTAAAACGCTTCGGTGGCACAGCAGGTAGGACTCTCGCCAACCATGCACATGGTCCAAGGTTCGACCCCTTGCCGGCGCACACCTGATATCTATGGTCGGCCTGCAAAATTTGAGCTACCGATATCACATGCTGAAAATTCCATACTTGGACCGAAAATACTGTGTGGTTTCATGCTATAATCAAAATAAAATAAATAAATAAAATTTAGAACAAGGCAGTGAAAAAAACGTTCTGTGACACTATGTTCATTGAAAATGTAGTGAGTCAATGTAGATACTGAGAGGGATCTGATACTAAGAAGGCGAAGCAACGGAAACATATGTACGATTGTTTCAGAATAATCTTCAATCAACCAGCATCTACAGGTCTTAGATGAATATCACTGACAGCCTCAAAATAGCCGTTGAAAGTCGACCCTCCAACGAAAGCTGGAACGATGGAAGCAAAAAAATAGTGAAAGTCAGCTGGAAAGACAACTGAACCAGACGGAATCCCTCTGATAGTATGTAATGCGAATCAAACAACCAAAGAATATATCACCTTACCATGATTTCAGAAGGTTCAGAAAGAAGATAAAGTCCTGGATTTCACTGTTAGTCGCCATCAATCAAAATACATTCAGGCTACTTCTTGAACACCATCGAAGCGTCAGTAGTAGGTGCCAAAATGTCATCAGAGACCCTGAATTACCGTTGGACATAATTAACCGACGGAAAACAAAGCTCAACAACCCTTACACCTTACTGTATAATATTTGGCCGATGGACAATCAATTAGAAAAATGTATCGATCCAACTTTAACCTCGCCTAGATTACTAGGTCACTAGTATTCTAGCCGGTCCCAAACCCGGATAAAGAGGGACGGTTGGGGCGTCGTACTAGCAACTCCACCCCCAAAACTTAACCAAATTGCTACTAAAACTTCAAAGCACAAATATATTAAAAATTCTACAAATACAAACAATGACCTTATTTTTCGCTGGAATCGAGGAAGTGAAATGACGCAGGCTGGTGAAAGCCTTCAGGAAGCCAGTCAGCCGATGTGCCTTCTTTCGATGAAAGCAAAAATAAGGATGGGGACGTGGAATATTCGTACAATGTACGAAACTGGAAAGGCTGCTCAGGTAGCCGCAGAAATGAGGAGATATAAAATAGAAGTGTTGGGAATCTGCGAGAGCAGATGGAACGGATGTGGAAGGAGCCAACTATCAACTGGAGAGACAATAATCTACTCCGGTCACCCAGAGGACGATCACGAGCACACCGAGGGAGTAGCCATCATGATGTCACCAACAGCGGCTAAAGCTCTCATGCAGTGGGAACCAATCTCCTCCAGGATAATGACAGCCAGGTTCAACTCAAAAGGAAAGAAGGTTACAATCATTCAACGCTACGCGCCTACAAACGTCTCAGAACATGAGAAGAAGGAGGATTTCTACAGTCAACTACAAACAGTAATGGACAAAGTCCCAAATGGCGATATCAAAATCCTGATGGTAGATATGAATGCGAAACTGGGAGGAGACAATACAGGAAGAGAACCCACCATGGGTCATGAGGCCCTCGGTGAAATGAACGAAAATGGTGAACTCTTCTCAGACTTCTGTGCCTTCAATGATTTGGTGATTGGTGGCAGTGTGTTCAAACACAGGGATATACACAAGGCAACATGGATTTCACCAGATGGACACACCAAAAACCAGATAGACTTCATTTCAATCTCAAGGAAGTGGAGACGGAGCCTACTGGACACAAGATCGAGGAGAGGAGCAGATGTGGGTTCAGACCACTATCTAGTACAAGGGACTTTCAAGGTGAAGCTGAAAGCCTCGAGGATACCTGGGGATAGACCACAATGCAAGTTCAACACGCAAAAACTGAAGGACACAACCACACAGGACATTTTCACTGCAACTGTCAGAGCAAAGCAGGAAACACTACGTGGCACCACTGAGGAATCATCCGTGGAAGACCATTGGAACTCTCTGAAGGTTATTTTCAACGAAACGTGTTCAACGATTCTAGGAAGAAGGAATAAACAAGATAAGCAATGGCTCTCAACGGACACTTGGAAGCTAATAGAGGAGAGGAGAATGGTGAAAGAGAAAATGATTCAATGCAAAGATGGACAAGAGAAAGAGACACTGAGCTCAACTTACACAGCACTGAACAAAGAAGTGAAGAAGAGTGCCAGGAAGGACAAAAGACAATTCTACGACAACCTGGCCACTGAAGCTGAGAAGGCAGCAGGCAAAAGGGACCTGAGGACATTATATCAGATAACCAAGTCTCTATCCGGGAAGAGATCAACACAAGTGAAACCTATAAAAGACAGCCAAGGGAACCCAATTACCAAAGAAGAAAAACAGATTAAACAATGGGCGGACCACTTCAAAGGACTCTTGAACCGACCACCACCTACAACCTGTCCAGAAATACCAACAACAGCACGTACACAACTGCAAGTGGACACCAATCCTCCAACGAAAGCTGAAGTCTTGAATGCAATCAAGCTTCTGAAAGCTGGGAAAGCAGCTGGACCAGAAGGTATACCCCCGGAAGCACTGAAAGCGGACCCAGAAACGACAACAGATATTCTGACTCCATTATTGCAAAAGGTCTGGAAGGAGGGAAAGGTGCCTACTGACTGGAGGAAAGGTTACCTCGTGAAACTACCAAAGAAGGGCGACCTGGGACTCTGCAAGAACTGGCGAGGAATCATGCTCCTGTCGACGCCAAGTAAAATTCTGAGTCGCATCATCCTGGAGAGAATCAAGGACGCACTGGATACAGAACTCCGACCAGAACAAGCTGGATTCAGGAAAGGCAAATCATGTTCTGACCAAATTGCAACTCTACGCATCATCATCGAACAAAGCATGGAATGGAAATCAAACCTCTACCTCGACCTCATAGACTTTGAGAAGGCCTTCGACAGCGTTGACCGCGAAGTAATTTGGAAACTACTCGAGTACTACGGCGTACCCCAAATATTCATCAAACTTATTCTACAGCTGTACGACAACAGCACATGTCAAGTAATCCACAACGGAAAACTCAGCGAGGCGTTTGGAGTAAACACAGGAGTCAGACAAGGGTGCTTATTATCACCAATGATATTCCTAATTGTGGTGGACTGGATTATGCGTCAGACAGTGGGAAACGAGAAGACAGGGATATCCTGGACCGACGTGAAGAACCCAGAAGACCTGGATTTCGCGCATGGATGATTTATCGAAGACTTACAAGCGAAAACCGACAAACTGGTCGAAGAAGCAGCAAAGACAGGACTCCAGGTGAACATTGACAAGACGGAGGTTATGAAAATAACCAACCAACAACAACAACAGCAGCAGCAACATCCAGTGCCAATCACCATCAACGGGAGGGATTTGAAAGAGGTTACTTCTTTCACTTATCTAGGGAGCATTGTCTCAACCACAGGAGGAACGGACGAGGATGTCAAATCGAGAATCGGGAAGGCGAGAAACACATTCATCAACCTGAAACCAATCTGGAAATCTTCGTCACTCAGCATCAACAACAAAATTCGGATTTTCAATACAAACGTCAAGTCAATTTTGCTATACGGATCAGAAACTTGGCGGGCCACAAAGAATATTTCCAACAGGTTGCAGACCTTTATCAACAACTGTCTTCGTTCTATACTCAAGATCAGATGGCCGGAAAGTATTACCAACAAGAAACTATGGGAACAAACAAAACAAGAACCAATCGCTCAACAAATATGCAGGAGAAAGTGGAGATGGATTGAACACTCGCTGAGGAGGCTGTTGGGTGACATCGCGCGTCAGGCCCTGGAGTAGAACTCAAAAGGGAAGCGGGGAGTGGGACGTCCAAGGATGACAAGGAGGATATCGTGTGAAGAGGAGTTGAAACAGTATGGACAAATATGAATGCACGTTAAAAGTACAGCAGAAGACAGAAGCAAGTGGAGACGTGTATTTGAAGCCCTATGTTCCACTAGGAACCCAAGGGAACAATAAATAAATAAACAAATCGATCCAACTTTAATAATTAATTAGACTTTAATTCATGCAGACCTTAGGACTCAATAGATTCAAATAAGAAAAACAATATCGTTTACAAAATACCATGTTTTGACAGTCAGGTCAATCACATAGTTGAAAGTGGCAGATTGGGATCAGTTAGACTATCGGAACATCAAAGTTTAGCTCAGTTACAGCACTGCATTTACTAACATGTATTCACAAATTAGGGTCAGACAATGTAAGAGTACTTAGAAGAAGTATGATTACCGCGAGAGGACAATCCCTGAATTTTTCTTCATCGTTTCAACACAACACGCCTGTAATAGAAATGACACAACACTCATACCGGAGTTATGGAATGTGGCTAAAAACAACAAGGGAAAAATAGAGAGAGGGAGGAAGACAGAAAAATATGACAAGTAGGACAAAGTGTGAAACCGTGTGTGAGTTAATTGTTACACTGCTGTCTTGGTTGTATAGTCACTTTAATACTCAGTATAATTTCACCGATTTTTGATGGAATGAATTAATGCCTGTTTAAATGTGTAAGAGTTCTTTTGTTAATTTACGCTGTTATAGGGGAACCCTTAGCCATTCAATAAGTTGATTTGTCTATTTCTTTTTGAAATTTGGATACAGTGGAGCTCAAAAAGAGTTAAACATGGCATATTATTTATTAAATTGAGATTGCAGTACTATTTGTGAGCTCAATGAAAATATTTAGCTCCTTTTCATCTGTTTCCAGTGGATCATTTGTTAAAATACTATGGAACAAATTTCACACTACCATGCTAACATAAAAATAAGCATTCTTTAAAATATGTTAAAGGTAATCTCACGGTCAATATTTTGATTTAACACATTTTTCAGGATAGACCTGTGTAAATACAGTCAAATAGCAATGATAAAATTATATGGTGACGCAGTAAAGCTCTGTGGCCTTTATTCAGTTTATCGAGAAATCTAAACAGTCAATTCTTGCTTTGATTCATTAAACAGATTGAATCAGCGACCTTCGATTTTAAGACTTCAAAGCCTCAGTATGATTATTCGCTTAAAAACATTTATTGATGAACACTGCACTCACAATCATACCTCGTTGAATACACATATATACATATACTTTAATGTGAGTCTATATGTGAAGAAAATATAACCACCTTGTATAGATCGGTAATTGTGACAAAGCTTGTTTCGTTTGAAATGTATTAAACTGAGAAACTAAATGGACTATGACCACTAAGTATCGAAGATAATGCCGATATATTTGCTGAATAAAATGATATATATATATATATATATGAGAAATTAAGTGAATGACTTCTAACTCAATTTAGATTCAGAAGGATTCTTCGTGTAAGTCAGTTACTCCTGTTACCATTTCGTTACTTTCTGATTGTTTGTTTGTTGTTCAATTGACTTGAATTCTTTTCACCTCATGTCGATCTTAGTATTGTTCTGAGACCGAAATTGTAGTGACCAAAAGCCTCCATGTTTTGATCTGAATTCTAGGGACCAGTCTTTCCAGTGTAATGAAAAGCTAATCAAAACTTCCCTGAGTAAATCATAGTCAAAAATGTCCTGACACTATTTAAAAGACAGTCATGTGCAATAAAATCACAGGTGCTATTCGACATGGATAAGCATATCAAAAACACAAAATTAGCACAGCATCCTTATTATGCAGTTTTGCAGACTGAAGAATATTTTAGTTGAACTCCAGTACTGTAGAGAGAAATTAGTTATTCATAACTCAACGTTTGGCTTTACATGACAATCAAGTAGAGTATTCCTAATAAGGCGACATCAAAACTGTCAGCAGGAATCATGCACCAAACAATTATCTAAGACAGTCGAAGGTTGCAATGATGTTGAGTAAGTCGAACAAAGTTTCCGTCATAAAATTACCCATCAATTTCATCTTACAACCACGTAGAGAAGCAAAACAATCAGAGATTCAACTGGAAGCCAGACACGTAATGACCATATATCCAACGGATGACATGCAAACGTCAGAAAAATCATGCACTGTCTAGGAGAAAAAAGAATAATAATTATAAATTTAGTTTTACAATTTAGTTCGGAAGGAAAATAGGAATTTGAAATGAGTATCAACAATAAGTGGAGTGATATCATTTAATAACAACGTGCATTTTCATTCCACTACTAAGTTACGTTAAGTCAACGAAACCCGAGCTCAGATACAACATGTTGAATCCCTTATGAATTCATAAACGCCTAACACTTTACATACTGATACTGCATGTTTCCCCGGATAGCACTGAATTTGTTCTTTTGGAAAACGAATCGAATCCTATCAGTTACTGAGAATTAATTTCAACTTACAGTAAACTCAATTATATTTCGAGTGCTTAACTCACATATGCTTATCCTCTTGTCAAAACTAACCAATAAGTTTAAAGCAATCAGTGGCATTTATGAACATATGAAAACAATGAGAAGACGTAGGTTGTATCAACCATGTAATGTTTTCGGGTATATTGATGACACAGGTTCCTTTCTTATACATTTATATAAAAGATTTCAGAATTTGAAGTGCGAAATTCGTCGAATACAGATGAAACATTTGAAGTTCAGGATGACAGGTAAAATCTAGGAAATATGAGGTGGTTAAAATATCACTGGGTAAAAATATATGGGATTTTCGAATCAGATTCAAGGTGATAACGACTAATATTTGAACACATAAAACTAGTTTAAACACATGATCTGCAACTGTTGTACTATTGAGTCTTGGTCACTATTGGAGTCAGTTTTATAAACTCTGTGTATTACCTACTCGACGTTAAGTGACGTCGGGCAACTAACTCAAGAGTGAGAAATCGATGTGTCTCACACGCTACATAATTTTAATGATGTCATGGTTAACAGGATGAGATACATTTTACCTTCTCCAATGAAATGACTTCAGCTGCATAGGAATTTCTACAGCTATGTGTCTTCGTTTACTGATAAGAATTTGATGAACACCTTTCAACTGAAATGTGACATCAACCTCATATATTGGTAGCTGACTAGATTGTTAAAGGCATCTTTCTGACATATATATTGCGTTGAGTTCATTCTAGAAGAAATCTATTATCTGATCATATTTAGGTGAAGCTTCGAATTTTTTATTTAGTGGTATCGTCTGAATATATACACACTGACTCGCGACTTTTTAAATTGTCAAGGCTGTCAAGCAAACATTATTTTCTTGAACACTTTCTCGTGACGAAAACCATGCCGATAGTCACCGTGTAAATCCCTCAATTATTATTTTATTTCAATCTTGTTGTTGACATCGTTTTTCCTTTGAAATTTCAGCACATTGTAGGATGATCCTTTTCAGGGCATTTTCTACGCATACAGTGCATGACCGTCAGACAGTGCAAAGAGGTTCCACCACATTTTTCATTTGGGTAGGTTAATGATCGTATTTCAACAAATTTGTGTATTTTTAGTTCATCGTAGATTTGATTATCATGATACTCATGACAGTGGGTGCTGTCATCTTGATTAATACAGTGTAAGATTAGATTAGATCAACAGGTTAAATAATATTATCTTTTGTAGACCTAATATAAGGCAGTTCTTCAGAGATCATAGCTATGTGATATATATTCTTTTGTAAGTTCTACATTCAGTAATGCATTTTAATAATTAATATTGTTATTAATTTGGTTTATAAGTGGAATGTAAAAACTACAATTCACTTTTTTCTCTGCAGTCGTTTCTCACAGACTCCACGATCTTTCTATAAACGTTCATTCACTGCTCACACAATGTCATCCATTTAACGACCAAAACTGAGTTGTTGTGGTATGAAAGCAGGAAATGGATCATTTCATCCTCCTGCATAACTGATAATAATTCCTTGAGACATGTACAGTCACACAACACCTCAAAGTAAGAAAAACTGAGGTTAAACGCTGATAGATCTATGTGGATCTATTCAATAATACTGACATCAGAACCTCAAAATTACTTCAACAATGCCTATTGGTAGCCATATAGGTTTCTAGTACAAAACGAAGTACGGTAGGACAAAATGAATTGACCAAAATTGAACTGCAAGAAGAACCTGAGAATAAGGTACAATGTTCCCAACAAGGTGGAATCGAAAACCTTGCCCACACAACAAACAATCCTCGCCGATGGTTCAGTGTTAGATTTGCCTTGACCCACTCAAACAGAATCGCGGTAGCAAAACAAAACATTGCCAATGTATTCTCAGACAACCACAGTGACAAATAATGTGGATCAAATCAGCACCTAATATGAAATCGTGCGAACAGTTGTATACGGTCAAGCACAAAAACGGATAATGATTACAAATTTAGTTGAAACAGCCAGATTATAATAAATATTGTGATTATATAGTTCATGATGGTTTCCTAAACAATTATTCAGTAACAATATTAAGTCTTCTCTGCATGCAGCGTATTCTGTTTTGTTTGCTTGTGTGTTTTTGATCTGTATTCTGTCTTTCCTGGCAATCACCTCTACCTCTGTGTCCATTGTGCTGTAAACTTGGCGAAGCTGTTCCGTGGTTAATAATCGTTTTTCAAACTGTTTTCCTGTTTCATCATCATGTTCTAGGCTAATGAAGTCCATGCACAGTCCCCCGTTGTCTTGCTTCTTCTATCTTCCTGAAATAATACAAAATGTCGTACATTGCTCTGGTGCCTGAAGTAAATGTGTCCTGTGTTATTCCGCGTTTCTGAGGGTTGAACTTTGATTGTTGCTCATTTTGCTCTTCTTCAAAAGCATTCAACTTGACCTTAAAGGTTTGAGTCAGCACATGTTCCTCCCCCAAATTTTCTATCCAGAGACCGGCTTTTATGCATTCTTGAGATCGAGATCATTTCGATTCGGTTTTCAGTGTTTCAACCTAGCGTGAAGCAGATCAACCTGTGTGTGTTCAGTGACACGCACACAAGTCACAGGAGAGGTGGTTATTCTCATTCTTATCTCCAAGATCTTCTCAAACCATGATGAATCTTCACTGTGTATTCACTGCTCGTAATTTTGCATTCATCTGATTCACATCAGGCATTTGAATTATGATGTCACGATTTGGAACGATGGTCTGCTATTGTTTGCAGTTTTCCGTAGAATCCATCTTTATTATCCTGGTCTCCTTTGTGTTTAAGTTTTGGATGATTTCAACATTGTTCACTTTCAGATTGTATCTTGCTGACAATATCTCGAAGGAGATTGTTCCCCAATACACAAGAACCTTCAGTGTTACAAGTGAAATCATGATAACTACCTGCTCTTTATGCTCGTTGTTGTCATCTGTGTTACTGAAGTAGATTTAGACGTTACAGTTTTCGACCTGAAGATTCCACTTCCTATCCATATACTCCCACGGATATCTCGCAATTCTTTGCCACATCCTCTCATCCCTTCTGAAATCTGGGACCACATGACAGCCTCAATTAACTGAGAACATTGTGCGAACATTCCATGTTACCATTCTTATCTTTGTATTCATCGAAATAATATGCAGGTGGTGAACAGCTTCCTAAATACCACAACCATCACTGCGTGTCATTTAGATTTTCAGTGACGAATAATTTTTTCTTCATTTTTTATGTAAATTACGAATAAACATGTAGAGATTTGACCACTTATGACGTAATGAGTGAGTAATATTGACTATTAGTGCACAGATTAAGGTGAATTATTGATATTTGCGAATTAATTTTAGATCAGTCAGTGGCCTCCTACTAATCGTATTTATATTCGTGAGAAAAATTCAGTTCCACTATCTTGCTACCCGTTTAGTGCTTGGAAGTGTGGTAAGTATCAATTTGACTTAATCCTGCATGGCGACCACGTGATGTGCATGCATTTTCTATAAAAGCTGTCATCTGTTATATTTCACGAATGCCTGTTATCGTGGTCACATGTGGTTATATAGACCTAATTCTTTTCTAAACAGATACATTTATGTTAACAGGACAGTTCGATTTATATTTCCACCAAATTATTGCCTTGGGACCCAATTGCTTGTTGTCTGTTTCAACTAATCAACATAATCAGTGTCTCTCAAGGCCATTCGGCGCATAAACATTTATGCAATTGCTTGGTTTATTCAAGACAGTGAAAGCTCTCTACGTCAACGACGCATCTTCTTGTATTCTTGCATCGCCAGTTCGGTGGTATTCTATCTACTGTACTTTAGTGCTCACCACCTGACCCCACCCTAATTAAGTCTTTCCTGGGCTACTTCATCCAAGAGGACTATAACATTTTGGGAAGAAGGGCGTTAAAATTGTGAGTATGCCAAGTGGTGTGCAACTTAGTCACTCAGCTTGTTACTAAATTAGTGAGTTGATAGAAATCTGAACAACTCATGCTAGAAATGATCTAAATCTACATTGTTTGACCTTCAGCACCCAGCCCAGCCCTTATATTCTCAATTCTCTCGGCCTTGTATCACTTGTATCCCATCTGGTAAAACTATAAGTCAGTACTGAAGATGATATGCTCCTTCTTCAAAGTATAGAAACTGAATGATCTGGTGTTTGGCCAACCCGTGTTCCGTGCTATAGAGACAATGTTTAGCGTCGAACCTATGAATGACTATGACGTTAAGAAAATAATCGGCTCTTCTATTTTCAATCTCCTTTCGTATACAATGGTGAGACTGTCTTCTCAATGAAACTGACAATCTTGCCTACTGATTTTATTATCATTATTATTAACGATTACATTTTTGTACGTATATATATGAATTCACTGTCATACCAATACCAAATGCGAGCTGCCATTAACAATCAATCCATCCCTGTAATATTATGTTTATAATTGTTTTTAATATTTTTCGATGAAATGACATGGAATATCGTACGAAATGTTGAGAACACCACATTGTGTGCAAATAAAAACAAGAGGGTACCAGCATTAATTCGTTGACTAGTCATCAGTTGCTGCTGACAGCCTTCAACACAAATTTAACATACTTGCAAATGTGATATACATAACAACAGTTAACAGGGCACTTCAAACTCAATGAACAGTGCTCAGAAATCATTCTTGTAAAGTATCTTCTCTTGAGAGATCAAGTTTACTCAGGGATAAATGCTTGATTACAATAATACCAAAAGAGTTATGTAATAGAAAAATACATAATGTGAATAAGTTGATGGATGACTAATTATGTGATGAGTTCAACTTATACAACGGAAACAAGAGAAAAGCAAAGTTACAGGATATAAAATGGAGGAGCTGTTCAAGCTGTAGATGACGTAATCATGTGAAAGATGGATAGTGGGAGACAGTGAAGACATCCAGTTTCCAAGCATGACAGGGCAAAGAAACACTGTTGATAACTCCTTCTTCCTGAACACACATGAACCGTTTGATAAAGATTGCCTTGGTAGGTAAACTTTAGGGAAATGAGCTGTTTTGTCTGTAAATGATTCTGAGTAATTCCACGATGTCCATTTCATTACTCGTATTAGTTGATGTCTAACCTCGCCTAGATTACTGAGTCACTAGTATTCTAGCCGGTCCCAAGCCCGGATAAAGAGGGAGGGTCGGGGCGTGGTGCTAGCAACTCCATCCCCAAAACTTAACCAAATTGCTACCTAAACTTCAACGCACAAATATATTCAAAATTCTAAAAATACAAATAGTGACCTTATTTTTCGCTGGAATCGGGGAAGTGAAATGACGCAGGCTGGTGAAAGCCTTCGGGAAGCCAGTCAGCCGATGTGCCTTCTTTCTATGAAAGCGAAAATAAGGATGGGGACGTGGAATATTCGTACAATGTACGAAACTGGAAAGGCTGCTCAGGTAGCCGCAGAAATGAGGAGATATAAAATAGAAGTGCTGGGAATCTGCGAGAGCAGATGGAACGGATGTGGAAGGTGCCAACTACCAACTGGAGAGACAATAATCTACTCCGGTCACCCAGAGGACAATCACGAGCACACGAGGGAGTAGCCATCATGATGTCACCAACAGCGGCTAAAGCACTCATGCAGTGGGAACCAATCTCCTCCAGGATAATGACAGCCAGGTTAAACTCAAAAGGGAGGAAGGTTACAATCATTCAATGTTATGCGCCTATAAACGTCTCAGAACAAGAGAAGAAGGAGGATTTCTACAGTCAACTACAAACAGTAATGGACAACGTCCCAAAGAGCGATATCAAAATCCTGATGAGTGGCATGAATGCGAAACTGGGAGGAGACAATACAGGAAGAGAACCCACCGTGGGTCATGAGGTCCTCGGTGAAATGAACGAAAATGGTGAACTCTTCTCAGACTTCTGTGCCTTCAATGATTTGGTGATTGGTGGCAGTGTGTTCAAACACAGGGATATACACAAGGCAACATGGATATCACCAGATGGATACACCAAAAATCAGATAGACTTCATTTCAATCTCAAGGAAGTGGAGACGGAGCCTACTGGACACAAGGTCGAGGAGAGGAGCAGATGTGGGTTCAGACCACTATCTAGTACAAGGGACTTTCAAGGTGAAGCTGAAAGCCTCGAGGATACCTGGGGATAGACCACAATGCAAGTTCAACACGCAAAAGCTGAAAGACACAGTCACACAGAACATTATCATTGCAACTGTCAGAGCAAAGCAGGAAACACTACGTGGCACCACTGAGGAATCATCCGTGGAAGACCATTTGAACTCTCTGAAGGTGATTTTCAACGTAACGTGTTCAACGGTTTTAGGAAGAAAGAAGAAACAAGACAAGGAATGGCTCTCAACGGACACTTGGAAGCTAATAGAGGAGAGGAGAATGGTGAAAGAAAAAATGATTAAATGCGAAGATGGACAAGAGAAAGAGACGCTGAGCTCAACTTACACAGCACTGGACAGAGAAGTGAAGAAGAGTGCCAGGAAGGACAAAAGACAATTCTACGACAACCTGGCCACTGAAGCTGAGAAGGCAGCAGGCGAAAGGGACCTGAGGACATTATATCAGATAACCAAGTCTCTATCCGGGAAGAGATCAACACAAGTGAAACCTATAAAAGACAGCCAAGGGAACCCAATTACCAAAGAAGAAAGACAGATTAAACAATGGATGGACCACTTCAAAGGACTCTTGAACCGACCACCACCAACAACATACTTTCCAGAAATACCAACAACAGCACGTACACAACTGCAAGTGGACACGAATCCTCCAACGAAAACTAAATTCATGTTTTTCTCTATAAGCTTATCTGGATAACCATTTTTACTAAGCAATTCTCTGGATTGTGCAGAGTGCCATTGCCAGGCTGTCGAGTCTGAAATCAAGAAATAATTTAAAATGATCGATGGACAACGGAGCTCGATTCTCCTCAAGTTCACAGTAGCAATTTCTATCAAACGCTTGAAACCCGATTTATCTGTTCAGTAAGAAGCAGTTGTCATCAGTGTTTCTTTGCCCTGATGCCTGGTAACTGGATTCTTTATTCTGTCGTTCATTGAACTATGCGATCTTTGGATTTATGCTCACCCCTTCGATGTAGTAGAACCTTGCTTGTCTCTTGCTTCAATGATTCGAGTGGAATTCAATAAATTGTTACTTTAATTATTAGTCACTCAACACCTAACGCAACTGTCGTCTTTATTACATAACTCCTTTATCACCGCATGCATATATTTACTTTTTTTAAACTTGTACTGGCTGTGTAAAACGTATAAATTGCAGTTATCTGAGTATTGTTCACTGATTCCGAAACCTCCTGTCACCAACTTAAATCACATGAAATTCACAAGTATGTTAAAACTTTTCTGTACACAAACTGAGTAATTTATTTAAGCTATGAGCAGCTCAGGTGATGAGAAGCCAATGAAATATACAATGGTGGTACCATATTAATCCGCACAAACCGCTGTTGTTCTTTTCTTTATCGAAATTCATTAAGGAGAACAAATATATGATGTAATTCTCTATTAATCTTAAGCTACTTAACGGGGGTCACATGAATGAATAATCCTGGATGTATGAACCAGACACTCTACGGAGTTACATTTATAGTTCAAAGGTGAAAACTAAAGAAATGAGTGTTCTTACCTGTTGTTGTAGATTTCATATACACATCTCTTCCTAATCTATTACCTTTGCTGGTCAAGAAGACGTCTTGACACGAGATGCTATCAATAATCGCTTACTCTATGGTAAATTTTATTGTTGAATGTGCACCACTGAACTTCTTTTGGATGTCCATTGCTTCATTCTCGTTTTTCATACACAGAAATGTGGCACCGACATTTGTCGACAGTAGAAGTCCAATTCATTAGTTACTCCTTCCAGTGGTACATTCTCTAACTTCATGAAGAGAAAACCAGCTAGGAATGGACCTGAGAATGATCAATCCATAACCACATCAATAGCCTGTCTACATTGTTTCTTGGTGAACATGAAATAAGCGCTTATCGTGCATCACAACGAATAAGTTGATTCATTCAGGATATAGGAAAACTGATGTCGATATTTGGCTTATTAAGCTCATCACAATTAAACTACTCCACTTTTCAACCAACTATACACTATTGAGCCTAGAGGATCAATGAAAACAGAATCATGGACTTGTAACACACTGAAATCTCTTATTTTGGTTCTACATATTCGAAACTATCTTTTACACACTGTGACCAAGTATTTTTCTGTCGGGTGATACGGGGAATTAGATAAGTCGAAGTAGACTGGTCGAAGTGGTAAACCATTTTTATACAATTTCGGTTGCCCAAATAATCTTAGTGCAATTGTACCCGTAGGCTAGTGACATTTTTCCATTTGAGTGATTATTGAATTCTCAGTACTGTGGCAGTTAGTCGAAGGCTTTCATATATTTTGTGGCCATTATGATATTTCATTTCTGTCTCCTATTCAATTGTATGAGTATATATGTGAATCGACAGGAGTTGACTTAAGTCTTTCACTGCCTCAATCGATGAAGGTATCAGGTCTTCAGTTTGCATGAAAGCGGATTTCAAAGTGAAATAAGTTGTCCACTTTATGCTTACTACTATGTGTTATTCTGAGTTACTTATCGTATTGCGTTTGGTATCAATTTTGCTTTCCGAGTTCTCGAATGGTTGCCGAACAAATTGACAATTAGAGATTGTATTTTTTATTTGACAATTTACACTACTCATTATTAGTCAGTAGGTTAAGACATCACATAATTTTCTTCACACTATCAAAGATATAATTAGTGATTTCATTGCCACTGTGAAGAAGAAATTAGCTGCCTGGTAGTAGAAGTGAACTTCTTGTTGAAAAAACAATATATCAGGAATATAAGTAACATGGAAGCATGAATTTTCATCGTTAATCAATACGAAAGAAAACTTGAGTAGGGCAGAATATCCTTTACGATAACTTCCTTCTCCTCTGGCTGTACAATTTTATGTATGCGTCTTTATATATAGAGACTATTATTCTAGAATAATCGTCGTTAACAATATTAGTGCCTTTTAAATACTATCGATTTGTTAATATCACAATGGAATTACAGACAGTTCCAAAAAGATGCATAAGGTATGGTAATGAGCACAAAACTGTAATGGTTAATAGAATGTGAAATAAAATGAAGGAAACATCTATAACAACAAATTAGGGACCATTAAAACATTTACTGATGGTCAAAGTAAGGAGAGTGCCTGAAACGACTTCTTTTAGATATATAAGTTAGAATTCCTAATGTATATCTCAATATGGAGAAGATGAACTCATGAGATACGGTAGATCACTTTGAAGGCCTCCTCGTTAACATCACTCTTGTGTTCTGTATCCACAAGATGAGTGAGATAGTATATGGCTATGAATGGATTTTGTTTGTCCTTTACTTAACTACTGTGCAGTATGATGTTAGAAACTCCAACGATAAACACACCTAATTGTACAGCCTTTGCAACTAACTGGCTCACTCCACAGCAAGAGCAATCAAATTATTAGATACACATAGAAGAGACGAAATAAGGCAGTGTGTCTTTAACTCCCAAACGCAAATACGGGTGGGTGGTTTTCATGGCACAGCATAACTCAGCACCAATGAATTCTTTCTGAACTACCGTATTACTTCGCGTTGTGTTGATATCACACTGGTGTTACCATCACCGAGGAACTGAAGTTGTATGATAAAGGTTTATTTGGGAACAGTTGATTTCTGCTTTGGCCTGCCTTGATTTTTGGTTCATATTCTTAATGATGAATTTTTCTGTATAACCGTTCTCGCTCACCAACCATTTATTAATATTAAACTCCTCATTGAGACATTCATCAGAGTAGATTACTCTTGCTCTGTGGCGAAACAAGTACTTTATCAGACTGAGTTTGAACTTCAAAGGTAGGAAGCTGAAATAATGAGTATACTGACAGTCAGTTGATGTAAGTTTTCTTATGACCCTTCACCTTCCTCTTATTGTACCGTCCTCTTTTATAGTCATTAGGACGTCTACGAAGTGAATGGCTAGAGTCTCTTTTTTCTTGATACTAATATTTTTTGCATGATGAACATGGTTAAATTTGTCAGTGAATGTTCTTTGCGGCATCCTCATTTTTCATAATCAAAAATGGATCCTCAATACCTCCAGTTCAAGTAAAATAATTTTGAGAGAGAGAACTTCATCAACTAAATCAACATCGATATTAAATATGGTCGTGAACGCATTTCAAAAACATGGACCTCAACAGCTGTCATTCCATGCAGAGCAAACGATATCATGAAACATACCTTTGTTACAGTTTGTAAGTCTTATAATAAGTTTCCTAATGTCACCACACACCACACACTGCAACCGCTGGATGTTTAAAATACAAAACAAAGAGGGACAGGCGCAAATCCACTAATAATTGACAAAGAATTCGGCGAATGGTACACAAAATGTTCGTGCTTCGAAAATAATGGTGAATCACCAGACACACCTAATTCCCTTGTCTAGACAAAGTTTCTAATCAAAACTACTGTCTCAACTTGTTTCTGTGAACACCTAGTTCACACGACTCGTCAGTGGGCAAACTACACCTCTATAGTTTTCCGACGGTTATTTTTCCACAATTTGAGAAAGAACAAGCATTTTCATGAAACTATGATTTGTCACCTTACTTTATTGAACTGCTTTGGTAACAGAGAGACATTTGTTACTTAGCAGAATGATTACTGACGCATGAAAAACAAAATCTCGCATAAATCTACTCCTTAGTGGCTTGGGAATACCACTGAGCTACCTTGTTTTGCATTGATGTAAGTGCTTGAAATTCACCAAGTTTCCCAGTGTTTTTTTGTAGTTTATTTACATCCTTAAGTAGTTGCCACTACTGACCTCCATCTCGTTTTTGTTTCCAACTTGCTGTAATGGTCTTATCAGATCAAATGAAGGAAGAATTCCCTTTGAAGAACGTTGAGAATTCATCATTGTGTGTAAGCATATTGTTTAAACCAATCTATCAATATTATCGCTGTATTTCAATTTCTTCTACGTAAAATTGGATTTACTGACGATTAGTACAAGTCAAATCTCACTTTAGGTGAAAGTGATTGGCGCCACAGCATGAAAACAGATCACATGTTAGTACTGAAATATTTGAACAATTTCGTCATTTTCCTCAGCTAACAAATTAAGTGACTTAATATCATTACAGACTACAAGAAAAAATAGGAGACGATGCAGGATTATTCGATGGAGTTTACAGGGATTATTAACACTGACAACGGGAGACCATGAGACATGAGGTGATGATTCTTCGTGAAGACCGTAGAACTGTACAACCTGACATAGCAAACAGTAGATGATCATTAAATTTTCACCTCACTGTATCTTAGAAGCATCCATTTATGCTACCCAGTTTCGTTTAGTATTTCCATGTTTGATGATTTAGTTTAAGAATTCCTCCAAAACGGTAAATAATTTTATAACTTTATTCGATTTCTACCTGTATTCGACATCGTTTCATCTCTGTCTGAGTCACATTATCAAACGACAGCTTCATCGTCAGAAAATATTTGAAGCGCCAACAAGGACTCATTTTCTTTTTATGAGTGGATAGACAAAAGCATGAAAAACACCATACAGAAGAAATTATTGTACAAGTTTCTAGTGAAGAAACAATAATTTATTATATTAATTGAAAATGTGAACCATCAGTCGGTTAGGCAGTTACATGCACAATAAAATGTGAACATGAGCACAAAACGCAAATTACAGTGAATGTTGTTTGACACGATTAGATTGTCACAGCCATGTGATATCCACTTTATTTAAGCAAGCTGACAAAAACCAGAGCCAACTGAAAGAAACAAAGTAACAAATAGAACAACATGAATAAGTTTCAATCGCATATATGTCAGTCTGTTGACTGAATATCGACTGCTGATTTAAAGTTAGGCATAAAATCAACAGTGAAATCTATATAAAATACGACTTGGAAATTTGTAAGAACTTCGCACACACCATGAAAGTTTGTCAAGGTAGAATTTGCCTCCGTTACAAAATGTTTATGGTTCCCCCCCTCAAATCCAACATCACAGCTGATTCATAATTAAATTTCTAAATTCAAAATCAAAGCTGGGAACTTACTATAGCTACGGCAGTGTTCAAAAATCCGCCAGACAATTCAGAATATTTCAGCTGAAACAAGTTTAAATAAATTGATATAAGTATAAAACTTTGACAGTGTGGTGAAGTATAACTCCATTCTGGATAAGATTTTATTTCGATAAATCACACAGCGTTATGCAGTAATATTAACTGATGACTTTTCGAGCACACAATATTACCAATACTCAAATCAAGTTCAGATAAATTACGATCAGAATGTTGATCAAGGATTACATCAGATCAAATGTACAATTCAAGTAGTAGTAACCTGGCAATAAAACTGAATGTTGTCGAATTGAACTAAACTACAAAATATGTATGTACAACAACGCAGCTTTCTGAAAATTTATCAGTGAGATAAATTAGAGGTCACTGAAATGCATTTTTTCACAAGAATTTGAGTTTAAAATTTCTTATCACTGTGTAATAGGATGTTTCGTCATTATCATAGATTTACATAGCAATTTGTATTTTACATATCAAATAATTGCGATACTGTTTCTCAGATGGGCAAATGTACTTCAATTATTCAATTGCTGCATAAATACCCCTACTTTCTCCTCCTCTGGCGATGCAAAGATGTATGGTCTCAAGAATACAGCCATATGTATAGGGCTGGAATTCCCTGTTTTAGTAATAGTAATATTTAGTTAGTAATTCTAGTTATGTGAAAACGATAAAATAAAAAGGATAATTTGATATTTCAATGGAATTACCTCACTCAGATCTATATAAAACAAAACTGCTCCAGTTATCAGAAAAGCCATCGATAAAGATATCAGAACTATCATCACCACTACTTTGAATCTTTTGACATAGAAGAAGGCGAAAATTGTTAACAAATCTTCCAGAACAACGAAGTCCAATAAAAAGTGACAGTTTAATCCAGGCTTTTTGCAACACATAAAACAGACAGCTGCAGACCATAATACAATCTATTGGCAAAATAAATTAGACATTCTGAGCATCTAAGTTGGAAAAATTTAGCATTTTTTCACAAAATTGACGTCTACATAGCAATGTCATATAGAATAGCAGTGAATGTCAGTTAAAATGTTCTTGCAGTGTTACTATTAGTGATGTGAAATGTCCGCATGGAAACTTCAATGTGGGTTTCGCGTTTATTGTGTGCGACCAACGTTGTATAACTACAACCGTAGAGGGAATAATGAATGCTCGGTATCTAACATATACCTAAAGGAGGGGTATACAATGGATCTGTTTCTCGTTAAATTTCATGGTTTATATGAGAAAACTTCATTTCTGTTGTTCTGTAAACATCTAAAACATCGAATCCATAATAGTGAATTCCGCTTTACTTATCAAATTATATCCAAACGTACACAGAGAGGACACATCGATCTGTGCCGGTAAGGGCTGAAGAACACATTCCTTGAAAGCTGGAGGAATAGATAATTTAACCTAAATTATTATGTAATAAATCGTGATTTTAAACCCATGCGCTGAACAAGTTTGGTAGTTTGCTTTAATTCAGTGAAGGCTTGTTCGAAGCATTAGGTAAACTTGTGATTGAGTTTCATGTAAACGATTCATCCACGTTGGTTTCAGACATTCTGTATAGTCAAGAACATATAATAAACCAAAAGCTCGCTCATACTGGAGAGATTAACAAACCTACACCTCAATTTCAGTGGATCACTCGATTTCACCACATCATATTCGACAAACGGTATTTATCTCAGCTTCACGAATGGAATTTTCATTGTTTGTGAAAGCAAATCACAATCAGAAAAATTAATCTTATACCATCCTAATGTTAGCTTCGCAGCTAAACACGTGAAGATTAGTAAGAAGCCTATATAAGAAGATATTGTTCAGAACAGAGAACACACAAAATTTGTTTTCTCAGTGCAGTTGAATATGAATTAAAGACTGTGATTGATATCTCATTCAAGTTTAAGATATCGTCAATGGTTCATCAATAAATATTCTTAAGAAATATGCCCCAATACAACTATTCAAATAATTTTTAATGACACAATATTCAGCTTGCTGAAATTTAATCCATTTTTGTGTGAATATCAACAAAAATTTCAAAATTATCTCGAGAAAACGAAGCTTATTCATAAATGTGAATCTCTAAGGAACTTACTAGAATTCCTATCAGGATCAATGACATTCTTAAATTATTGTTATATACTAAGAATAGAAATACACACAGGATCACCATCCATACTCTGAAAAACAAATGCAAAACAGCTGTAATAAATTCCGGAAGATGAAAGGAGTTTTCTATGTAAAAACATTCAATAGCCCTACATCCATCATTCCTTGCTAGTTCATAATTTTATCCATGCAAATAATTTGCTGTTAAGAGTAGCAGGGGTTTCCACATATTTGAAACAGCTGAGGAATCATTCCTTGTATATACTCACTCATATGATATCAAAACTAAAGCACTGGTTATACGTTTATTGACCCGATATATTATTTAAGACCAGATAAACTCAGTTACGCTATACTGTTCGAATATTCTGAAAACGTTCACTTCATTACGTTTCCCTAGTTATCAGTTACTCATGGTCCAGTAAATACTTTCCAATCCAAAGTATTCATTGCTTGCCTACTAATACCATTTGAGAAACAAAAGCCTAATATTCGTCCTGAGGAAAAGAATTTTCGATCATGTCTGAACTCTTTCTGCTGATTTCTTGTAATTAACAGTATTTCATGCATTTATTCCACTTGATGAATTTGAATAAAACAAGAATAACAGTGGTTTATCCAGAATAATATGGTATCATCATTTATTTCGTTGGCTCCTCATCAGCTGCTTACAGCCTAAATAAATTATGAGGTTTATGTACAGAAACGTTTTAACATACTTGTAAATTTTACATGTTGTCAACTGATGGAAAGTTCCACAATTAGTGAACAGTGCTCAGGGAATTGAGCTTATATAATTTTACACAGGCAGTTTAAGTTTAAACAAAACACATGTAAGCATAAAATGTTAAAGTAGTTACGTAATAAAGGCGAGAGATGCGTAAGATGCAGTGACTAATAAATTAAGTAACAATGTACTGAGTTCATTTCAAATCATAGGAACAAGTGACAAGCAAAATTACATATTATAAAAGGGAGTGAGGTTAAAGACAAAGATTACGTAATCAAATGAGAGAATAATGACATCCACTTACCAGTGCAAAGAAAGACTAATAACTGCTTCTTTCTGAACACATAAATCTGGTTTCAAGCGTTTGATAGAAATTGCTTCGGTAAACTTGAGGAGAATGGAACTACTTTGTCTATTGATAATTTTAAAAGATTTCTCGTTTTCCACCTCATGACCGGTATCGAGATGTCTGGTAATAGCGTTGTTATAAGATTTCGTACCCCTGAGACATAGGCTTTACGGAAGATGTTCAGAACATTGGAGGTGTGCCCTTCTTTCCGTTCTCTCAATGTAACTGTTACCGCAGATACACGTAAATTTGTATGCACAGTTGGAGTTAACGGAAGAAAGGTATCTATTTACTTTTGACTGCACCAATGAGCATGTTGTTCGATGGACAAGAACCAACTGAGCTGCAGGATAGGCTCTGACTAGTGAAGTACTCAGTCTTTTGTTGACCATTTCTGTATTGTTTTCACCTTTAAAATCTAGTTGACTGAAGATAGGCTTTTTGCAACTGTGATTTGTTTGGTATTTGAGCCTTCACATCTTCCATATTTGTTACTGAATCTTTGAGGATAACCGTTGTTTTCCAGCATTTTTTCAAGAAACGTAAATTCCTCCTATAGTTTCTCTGCGGAGCGAATTCTCTTCGCTCTATAGTACGAAGTTTTGACTTATTCTCGTTTATCGCTATTTGGACAAAAACTATTGAAATGTAAGGATTGTCTATTCCATGTCAGCTTTCGTTAAATTGACCTCTGGAGACTACCATCTTCTAGGCGTTGCATGGCGATGTCAGGAAAGTGGAACTTTCCATAGTAAAAACAATATTTGTGTGTGCGTTGTTGAATAGGCTGAGTTGGTAGGAGGCATGACTTTCGTGGTTTCATACTACAAATGTGTCATCGACATACCGACAATAGGAAGTTGTTTGGTCAATTGCATGCTTCAACTTTCTCAAGGCTTTATATGAAGATGTCTGCCGGAACAGGGTTAAGTGGACTGCCCATAGCTACACCATCTATTTGTCGGAAAAGAGTGTTGTCAAACTGGAATTGTACACTCATGGTACACATTAGCAGTAGGCGTTTGAATTCTGACTCTGGTAGTGGAAGAAGATCAGACTAATGACAAATGATCTCAATGGTTTCATTGATTAGGATCATTGTGAACAAGGAGGTTGCATCAAATGAAGCTATGAACTTATTTGAAATGTTCATGTGATTCACGCTTTCGGATAAATAAAATGAGTCTTTTATGGTATGCACGGCTAGCCATCGGTGAATGGGTTCCAACTACGCGAGCCAATGGGCAACCTTATGTTGAAGAGAGTTGTTTATCGAAAGTATAGGTCTCAGAGAGACTTCTTTCTTGTGTGTCTTTGGAAGGCCATACATATGTGGCAAGCGAGACCCTTGGGGTTTCAACTCATTGTACGTGTTGTTGTCAATCAAATTATTCTTGAGAAGATCTCTCAGTACGTTTGTGATGCGTTTTTCAGTTGCATCTATCTTGTCCTTCTGACAATTGTCGCCTTTAAACGTCAACAGGTAATTCAGCACAGTTTTCATCCTTGCGATGTAGTCATCTTTATCCAACAGTACCACTTCTGATATTTTTTAAAGTTGCAGTATGACGATCTTGTCATTATTTCTGAGACATTTCAATGCCTTTTGATTCTCTTCCGAGAGCAATTTGGAATATGACGTTGATGAAATGAGGTATTCATTTTCAACGTCGAACCAGCTCTTCTTGTCTTTATCAACTGGAGTAAGGCTCATTCAGCTGATAGAATAAGTTTTCGAATTGACCTGCGACACCGGTTCTTTTGACAAAGTTATTAGGGATATGAAAGTTTAATCCAAGGGAGAGCGCTTCCATTTCAATGCGGCTTAAATTCAGACTTGACAGATTATACACAAACTCCTCAGGAATTTCTCGGAAGACGTCATGTAGTTTCTCCTTCGTCAAAGATGTCTACAGAGTTTTACAAAAATTCGCACATGTTTTCCGTTGAAGCTCCTGGATGAAATTGACGAATTTGATCCGACATACTATATTCAAACTATTGACGATACCATCGAAGGATTTGGCTTCAGTTCTCAATTTTGAAATCAGAGATTCTTTTGATTCAATATGCGATTTCATAATACGTCGAAGGTTTTTTGAGAGAGGGCGGTTATTTGCAAGTACGTAGTGACCTGATGAGATGGCGTGGAAAGCAGTGCGACTGCAAGCATTCATCGTAAAATTGTATTCGAGTCACTTCTCTGGATAATCTGCAACGAATTATCTCCAAATAACTCAGTGATTTGAAAGATTCTGCGGGGAGGCAATTTTTGAGAAACTTCATGCATTTAATCCCCTTTGATGAATTTGAATAAAGCAAGAACAACAGTGATTTGTGCAGAATAGTATGTTACCATCATTTATTTCGTTGACTTCTCATTAGCTGTTTACCGCTTGCAAATTTTACATGATGTCAGTTGACAGAAAGTTCCACACTTAGTGTCGATTGATATCATATAAAATTTGGAAGCTATAGGCAGCTGATGAGAAGCCAGCGAAATAAATGATGGTGCCATATTATTCTGCACAAGCACTGTTGTTCTTGCTTTGTTCAGAGTCCGGTAATCGAAATAGTTTTCACTTAGCTGGCATCTCAACGCAGGTACAATTGATGAATTGCTAAATATTTATTCTGATGGAGTTAAATTAAAATATTAGTTCTTTTGCATGACTTTAATCAAACCAATATTCACAGCAAACAGATGGGTATAATGTTGTTTCCTCGCCGGTACACCTTGACGACGCCACACATCCAATTAAGACAGTGTCTTCGTAAACAAGAAAATACTTTGAATCTATAATAGTCAATAGTTTGTTTGATTCTTTGCGCTATTATTTTTTTGATTATAGTTTGATTCCACACCGTAGTTTTGCTACAAGGATGAAGTTTTCAGCGCGTGATATTGGTAGCCTAACTTCGCAGGCCGACTCTTGATGTAGGGTGTGCGTTGGCAGGGGGTCTGACTTCGGACCATGGTCAACGACAGTCTATATGCTGTGCCACCAACGCACTCCAACATTTCAAGATTTGAGTTTTGAGGTTATAATGACGAAGTGGTGTGAAGGTATTTCAAGTTATATACAGTTAATAGCGTTAATATCAACCATTACGGGAAATAAGACTTACAGACAGGCGATTGCTGCATAAGCCTTCCATTCATTAGCAAAACTTGCGTACGCCTGAAGAAAAAATATTTAGTTCATGTTAGTCAAAATTCTGATATCGTTCATAGGTAACTGATTCTAAACAAAATCAAGAAAGCTATTTTGGAGCGTAGCCCACGGTGATTACATATTTGGTGACTGTTGATTTTAGATAAAACCAATATGTTCTTATTTTTCAGCATGAATGATTTAATGCATAAACATTGCCTACATAAATGAGCTATTTCATCGATGAATATGTTAATCAAGTATGGAGTTAATATCAAACAACAAATAAGACTAAAATATCTCAGAGACATAAATTCGGCCTGAAATAACTTTCGGTAAACACGTGGAAACATGACAGCCCTCAGCGTGTGAACTGAAAGTTTCCATACACCATAACAGTTCCTCTAAAAACCTGTCCTCACATATGGACGATGTTCGGAATCGCAATCAGTAACGGGATGTGCATAACTCTCCTAGTGGAAGGCATGTTGCCGGATGTAGAGAGTTTTGACTGCAAGTTCACCTACAAAAAATGTGTTCCACCTTATTTAAACATAATGTGATAAACGTTATGTCAATAAAATACGTAAAAACATTAAAAATCCGTGAAGGAACAGATTCTCTGATGTTGTGATGACTGCTCAATATTCATATCAAACATTAAACTTCATAAACCATGAAATAAGAATGCCTAAGATTAAACGAAGAATGCAGCCATTGAGATTCTGAATAATGACAAGAAAATGATAGTGCTTACCTCTAAAAAAACAATCATCTCAAACCAGACGCTACGAAAAGGACTTACATCATTGCTCAACTTATATGTAAATATATATATATATTCACCTTTGTACTTTGACTCAAACTTTGTTTACATTCATGGTGAAGTGTTTATTCACCGGTAAAATAAGCCGGTTCACATCGAACTTGGTTATATTCATAAGTAAAATAAAGTTGTCTATTGCATCTTTATTTATTAATTAAAATCACGACTGAAAATATTTTTCTACTATCAACCAGTTGGTGTAACTTGATGAAAAGTGGCTAATTCATAGAACAATGGAATATTAAAAGAGTCAAAAAATGATGAAGTTACATTAATTTTATTCGTGTGATAGTTTCATTCATGGTGTACGTTAAAAGTATGACTGTGTTTCGAGTCGTCAGTGAGTTTCTTTTCTACTAGATTCACAATGAACTGTTTAATGAACAGTTTGCGCTGCAGTCTGTGGAGATCCTATAAAACCTTCAACTACACATTTCAGTGTAATCGACATTTTCATCTAATCGATAATTATCTGCATTGATTATTTTCACGAAAAATAATGTGAGACTAACAACTTCAGGTAATGATTGATGAGTGTAGTTACAAAGTTGTGTTTAAATTGAAGTAGATTCGCGAATGCTGACAACTGCAAATCAGAAAATTTGTGATGCATGAAGGCGATTGCAAATAAGGATATATTGTACTTCCCAAACTACGCTTTTCGTAAATCACCAATGGATTTGCTGTAATAGGTGATTAAGTCATCAGGTGGCTAGCACGAGCTTCCATGATAAGCATTACATACTAAAGGGAACACTTCGAAATAGTCAGTCGTAAAGGGACAGAGTAGTTGCGGATATGAGTATTTTGTTTTAAAAGAAATATAATCTAGAAATCTCCAGACTAAAGACAGAGTGTGAAATGATTCATATTTGCGCAGTAAAATCCTCAGAAAAATTTCAAATTTAGCGAAAAATATCCAACACAGGATATACGTATGATACCTTTTGTCAGTGCGGCAATCGTTGATTCCTACTGACTACTTATTTACACTATACTGTACAGCACATGAATAGACAAACATCTCAATGTTTACAAAAGAAATAATTCTCAAATCACTTATGAAAAGTAGATTTATTGTTATTGTTTTTTTTGAATAATGGATTTTGTTCAACGCTATTTACAATAAGTAGCCAAATAATGTAAACATTTTCGGGCGATGAAGATTGTAATGTTAAGGCTTATTTTGTTTACTTCATTACTCTCCACTTATTCATTCGTCTGAGTTAGCCTTACAGTCTCGACGATTTAGAACTGTGTACCCTAAAATTATTCAGTGTTTTTCAGTAATTGTTAGTTAATATTATGAAGACTTTTTACTCTATATGTGAATGCAACAAATATTTCGTTTATTAATGATGAGATTCAAAGTCTAATATTGAGTAAACACTGAAATAAGTAAACACGTCTGATTCGCATGACAGTTGATTCCAAAATCAACAACTGACTGAACCAGAGCTACCTGCAAAACATAAAAAAAATAAAAAATACGAAATCATGAATGTACGGAGTTTCATTTAGATTTCTGTTAGATTGTTAATTTACTAAGTGGATTACAATCCTTATTTCTCATTTGTGGATGAAATCAGTAATGAAATGTGCATGATATATGATGGCAGAATTGGTGATTACCTCGCCCAAATTATGAAGCACTGTCATCATATACTCTACTTCGCTTACATATCCATTATGCTTTGAAATGAATTTGCATCAAAAATCATAAATCATGGTTAGCTCAAAATTCGTTTTTAGAAAATCATGCCAAAAGTGCTCCTAAAGACGTCATCAATACAGTGAAAAGGTCCTGAAATATCACATTAAGAATGTTGATCATGGTTGTGCAGGTTAAGTGAATCATAGTTCCATTATTAATAACTGAGTGATAAAATCAATATCTGTAAAAATGGAACCATACCACAAAGTGTGTATGTAGAAGAGCCTAGTCCTCATACAATTCCAACCAAGCAGTGGGATAATGCAATGCTTCTTTTCATTACAATTGCTGTTTCACATTTCATATAATGTTTCCACATCACGATACATTAAAATATCATTAAAATGTGATGCTGGTTGGCACATCTGTGAATGTACTGCAAATAATGAACTTCCAGACAAGTACTCTTTGTTTTAACAGATTAAATAGCGAAACATCAGTAAAAACAATATCGTTTTGTTTTTCATTCGTTGAGAAATACAAAAGCCTTTATTAGAATGAATACTCTTTGTTTTCTCCTTCCCTGTTTGTGCATACATGTCTGATTTCAGAACTACAAAAATTGAATTTGAGTGTTAGCAACGGTCATATGAAAATAATTCTAGTAATTTTGAGAATAATTAACATAACAAAACAGATCATTTGAAATTTCAACTCACATCACCCTTCCCTATATAAAACAAAACCACTCCAGTTATCAGAAAAGCCATAGATACAGAAAGCAGAAATGTCACCAATAATTCTTTGAATCTCCTAGTTATGTAGCAGGAGACAATGGTTAACACGTCCTCCAGAATTATGAAGATCACTAAAATATAACAGTCGAATTCAAGCTTTTTGTAATGCACAAATTCGATATTGACAGACCAATCTGTTGGCAAAACAAACTAGAGACATTCAGTATATGAATACAAATATTTCATTATTTTTCATACAATTTATGCCTTAATCAAATTTAATTTGAAATAACACCAAAGTTTTGTACACATAAACTTACTATTAGGCTTGATGATGTTGTCAATCACATGGAAACCAGAATCCATTTCGGCGGGATGACGCAAATTGGCGAAAGCATTTGTCAAGACAGTCCCAGAGTAGGTCTTCCTTTGATGAAGGCGAAGTCAAGTATAGGAATATGAATGTTTACACGATTTTCGAAGATGACTGATGCTCTCAATAGTTCGCAGATTGCAGTTGAAATGAGAAAACATGCTTTAATATTCCTACGAGTCTCTGACAGCCAGTTGGATTGATAGGATTCTCCTGATTTAATAAGCTGAGAGCCATTTTTCCACTAAATTCTCCGAGACAGCTACAGACACACAGAGTGACTGGCTCTCATGGTGTTATCAGGAAAATCAAAGGCTCTAATGTAGTGGCGAGAAATCTCTTCCAACATCATGACAAACACATTCAACTGAGAGGGATGGAATGCTAGAATTATGCAATCGAACGCACATACAAAAAATGCTTAACTTAAGAATGATGATTTCTACTGAGAAATACGAGCCGTAATGGACAAATAATCAAATGGTAATCACGAAATCTGAATAGGTGATGTAAATGATTAAAAAACAGAAAAAAACTAATTATCCACTGCAATTAGAAAGACTAAATGATTCGAATTTGTGAGTATTCAGAAATCTAGTCAATTCAAATGTCTTCTTTCAAGCAGAGGAAAAGTAAGCGTGATAACATGAAATGTCTCCATGACGTTTGCAGTTAACTCTTTGAAGTACTCAGACTGCAAAAAAGATGGGGAGATATGGTGGGAGTGTTGGGAATTTGTGAGAGGGAGTGGAATTCAAGGGGATTCTCCAAACTCCTAAATGGAGAGGAAACAACCTATTCTAGTCAATCGAACAACAATGAACAACATGCAGAATGAGTGACTAGATTGATTTCGCTAATGGTTTGGAAGATGCTTATTCTTTGAGAATCAATCTCCTACAGCATGATGACTATTAGACTCAACTAAGAAGTTATGCAATTCCACTCCTGTAAAATCAAGTGTGACCGCAGGAAGGAAGTCTTCTATAACGAAAGCAATATTGAATGGACAAGATCTAAAATGGCTATATTCAAATGCTAATGGGTTTCACCAGACGGACACACCAAAACTGGATAGACAGTTTCTGAAACTCAAGACAGTGGAAATGCAGCCTGCTGGAAGCAAAACTGAAAAAAGGAGCAGAACTGGTCTCAGACTTCCATGTAATGCGACGAACCACCTTAGTGAAGTTGAAGGCTTTCAAAGAATCTATAGATGGACTACAATCCAAGTTTAACGCCCACAGTTTGAAAGATGAAAAATCAAATCTCATGTTCACCGCTGTAAATAAGAAAAAATTAGTAGATAATAAGTGATATCAAGAAGGAAACCAGGGTGATGGATCACTGGAACTCTCTTAAAGTGATTTTGAAGGAAAGATAAATGGTATATGAAGGAGGTAAGAGGTTGCATAACAATGATATGCCTCTCGACAGACACTTGTAAATAAATGGAGTAGAGAGGGTTGATGACAAACAGGAGATGAACTATTGCACGGATGGATGAAAAAGAGGGAAGCTGAGTTCGATGCACTACCCACTAAATAAAGAAGCTCAAACAAGTGTTTTGAAATTCAAAATCAATCGTACGACAGCCTGAAAATCAACACAGGAATGGGCTGCAGCTGAGAGAGATTTCAGACCACTATTCCTGATAACTAGGTCTGTATCCGAAAAGAAACAAACACAGGTGACTCTGAATGTGTATACTGAGAGGGGTCTAACAATAAGAAGGCGAAGCAAGGGAAACAGATGTAGGATTGTTTCGGAGTAATCTTCAATCAACTAGCATCTACAGGTCATAGATGAATATCACTGACAGCCTCAAAATAGCCGTTGAAAATCGACCCTCCAACGAAAGCTGGAACGATGGAAGCAAAAAATAGTGAAAGTCAGCTTGAAAGACAACTGAACCAGATGGAATCCCTCTGATAGTATGTATTGCGGATCAAACAACCAAAGAATATATCATCTTACCGTGATTTCAGAAGGTTCAGAAAGAAGGTATAGTCCCGGATTAAACTTTTAGTCACCACCAATCAAAATACATTCAAGCTACTCCTTGAACATCATCGAAGCGTCAGTAGTAGGAGCCGAAATGTCATCAGAGACCCTGAATTTCCGTTGGACATAATTAAACGACAGAAAACTAAGCTAAACAACCTTAACACCTTACTGTATAATATTTGGCCGATGACCAATCAATTAGAATAATATACCGATTCAACTCTAATAAATAATTAGACTTTCATGCATGCAGACCTTAGGACTCAATAGATTAAAATAAGAAAGACAATAGCGTTTACAAATTACCATGTTTCGACAGTTAGGTCAAACACATAGGTGAAACTAGCAGATTGGGATCAGTTAGACTATCGGAAAATTAAAGTTTAACTCAGTTACTGCACCTCATTCATTTATATGTTTTCAGAAAATAGGGTGTGACAATGTGAGAGTACTCAGAAGAAGTATGATTACCGCGAGAGGTCAATCACTGAATTTTTCCCTATCGTTGAAACACAACACGCCTGTAATAGAAATGACACAACACTCATACCGGAGTTATGGAATGTGGCTAAAAACAACAAGGGAAAAATAGAGAGGGAGGAAGACAGAGAAATATGACAAATCAGACAAAGTGTGAAACCGTGTGTGAGTTAATGGTTACACTGCTGTCTTGGTTGTATAGTCACTTTATTACTAAGTATAACTTCTCCGATTTTTGATGGAATGAATTAATGCCTGTTTAAATGTGTAAGAGTTCTTTTATTAATTTACGCTGTTATAGGAGAACCCTTAGCCATTCAATAAGTTGATTTGTCTATTTCTTCTTGAAATTTGGATACAGTGGGGCTCAAAAAGAGTTAAACATGACATATTACTTATTGAGATTGCAGTAGTATTTGTGAGCTCAGTGAAAATATTTAGCTCCTTTTCATCTGTTTCCAGTGGATCATTTGTTAAAATACTATGGAACAAATTTCACACTACCATGCTAACATAAAAATAAGCATTCTTTAAAATATGTTAAAGGTAATCTCACGGTCAATATTTTGATTTAACACATTTTTCAGGATGGACCTGTGTAAATACAGTCAAACAGCAATGATGAAGTTATATGTTGATGCAGTAAGCTCTTTGGCCTTTATTCAGTTTTATCGAAGAATCTAAACAGTCAATTCTTGCTTTGATTCATTAAACAGATTGAATCAGTGACCTTCGATTTTAAGACTTCAAAGCCTCAGTATGATTATTCGCTTGAAAACATTTATTGGTGAACACTGCGCTTCAAATGATACCTCGTTGAATACACATATATACGTATCCTTTTAATGTGAGTCTATGTGTGAAGTAATTAGAACCTACCTAAATAGATCGGTAATTGTGACAAAGCTCGTTTCGTTTGAAATGTTTTTAACTGAGAAACTAAATGGACTATGACCACTGAGTTTCGAAGATAGTGCCGATAAGTTTGCTGAATAAAATGATATATATTTATATATATATGAGAAAATTAAGTGAATGACTTCTAACTCAATTTGAACTTAGAAAGATTCTTCATGTAAGTCAGTTTCTCCTGTCTCTATTTTGTTACTTTCTGATTGTTTTTTTGTTGGATTGACTTGAAGGACGTTTAACTCATGTCGATCTTACTATTGTGCTGTGACCAAAATTATAGCGACCAAAAGCCTCCATGTTGTGATCTTAATTCTGACGACCGGTCTTTCTATTCGATTGATTAGCTGACCAAAACTTCCCTCAGTAAATCACAGTCCAAAATGTCCTGCTACTGTTAGCAAGACAGTCGTGTGCAATAAAATCAGAGGTGCTATTCGACATGAATAAGCATATCAAAAAGCACAAAATTAGCACAGCACCCCAATAAGGCAGCTATGCAGACTGAAGAATATTTCAGTTGAACTCCAGTACTGTAGAGAGAAATTAGTTAGCCAAAAATCAACCGTTAGCTTTACATGACAATCAAGTAGAGTATTTCCAACAAAACTATCAGCATGAATCCTACATCAAACAATTATCAAAGACAGTTGAAGGTTGGAATGATGTTGAGTAAGTCGAACAAAGTTTCAGTCAGAAAATTACACATCAATTTCATCTTACAACTTCAAAGAGAAGCAATACAATTAGAGATTCAACAGGAAGCTACACACGCAGTGACGATAAATCCAACGGATGAAATGCAAACGTCAGAAAAATGATGCACAGTCCAGGAGGAAAAAGAATGATAATTACAATTGTAGTTTTAAAGTTTAGTTAGGAAGGAAAATAGGAATTTGAAATGAGTATGAACAATGAGTGGAGTGACATCATTTAATAACAACGTGCATTTTCATTCCACTACTAAGTTACGTTAAATCAACGAAACCCGAGCTCAGATTTAAGATGTTGAATCCATTAGGAATTCATAAACTCTTAACATTTTGCATACTGAAACTGGGTTTTTCTCCGGATACCACTAAATCTGTTCTTGTGGAAAACGAATGGAATCCTATCAGTTACTGAGAATTACCTTCAACTTACAGAAAACTCAATTATATTTAGAGTGCTTGACTTACATTCGTATATCCCCCTGTCAAAACTCAGCAATAAGTGTAAGGCGATCAATTCCATTTATGAAATTCTTAAAATTATGAGATTTAGGTTGTGTTAAACGTGTAATGTATTCGGATATTTTGATGTTACACGTCCCTTTCATATACATTTATTTAAAAGATTTGAGAATTTGAAGTGCGAAATTCATCGAATACAGGTGAAGCGTTTGAAGTTCAGGATGATAGATAAAATGTAGGAAATATCAGGTGGTCAAAATATCACTGAGAAAACGTGTATGGGATTTTCGAATCAGATTTAAAGTGATAATGAGTAATATTTGAACACATAATACTAGTTAAAAAGCATGATCTACAACTGTTGTACTATTGGGTCTACGTCACTATTGGAATCAATTTTATAACCTCTGTGTATTACCTACTCGACGTTAAGTGACGTCGGGCAACTAACTCAAGAGTGAGAAATCGATGTGTCTCGCACATCTAGCATGCTTCATAATTTTACTGATGATGTCATCGTTAACAGGACGTAATAAATATTGCCTTCTCTTTTGAAATGACTTTAGCTGCATAGAAAATTCTACCACTCTGTGTCTTTGTTTACTGATAAGAATTTGATAAACACCTTTCAACTGAAATGTGACTATAACGTCATATTTTGGTAGCTGACTAGATTGTTGAAGGCATCTTTCTGACACATATATTGCGTTGAGTTCATTCTAGAAGAAATCTATTATCTGATAATATTTTAGTGTGCTTTCGAGTTTTTCATTCAGTGATATCTTTTGAATAAACACACATTGACTCGCGCTTTTTTAAATTGTCAAGGCTGTCAAGCAAACATATTTATCTTTAACACTTTCTCGCGACAGTCACTGTGTAAATCCTTTAATTATCATTTCATTTCAATCTGGTTGTTAACATCGTTTTTCCTTTGAAATTGCAGCACATTGCAGGATGATCCTTCTCAGGGCATTTTCTACGCATACAGTTCATAACCGTCAGGCAGAGCAAAGGGGTTCCGTCAGCTTTTTTGTTTGGGTAGGCACATGATTATTTGTTCAATATATTTTTGTGTTTGTAGTTCATCGTAGATTTGATCATCATGATACTCATGACAGTGGGTGCTGTCATCTTGATTAATAAAGTGTAAGATTAGATTAGATTAACAGATTAAATAATATTATCTTTTTTAGGCCTAAAATAAGCGAATTCTTCAAAGATCGTAGCTACGTGATATATATTCTTTTGTAAGTTATGCATTCAATAATGCATTTTATTAATTACTATTGTTATTCCTTTGGTTGATTAGTGGAATGCAATACTTCCAATTCCACTTTTCCAGTGCAGTCCTTTCTGAGTGACTCCACGAATTTTCTATAAACTTTCATTTTCTGCTCACACAATGTCATCCAGCTAAGATTCAAAACCAACCAGTTGTGGTCTGAAAACAGGAAATGGCTTATGTCGTCTTCCTCCATAGCTGAGAAGAATTTATAGGCAAACATATAGGCTAGATGAGTTTCTAGTACGAAACCAAGTCCTGTTGAATAAATTTAGTTGGTCGAAATTGAACTGCAAGAAGTACCTGAGAATAAGTTCAATGTTTCCAACAAGGTGGAATCGAAATCCCTGTCCACACAGAAAATAATTCTAGCAGAGGGTTCAGTGTTAGATTCGCCTTGACCCACCCAAACAGAATCACAGTAGCAAAACAAAACATTGCCAATGTATTCTTACACAACCGCAATGACAAATAATGAGGATCATATCAGCACGTAATATGAAATCGCTAGAACAGTTGCATACGGTCTAGTACAAAAACGGATAGTCATTACAAAGTTAGTTGAAACAGCCAGATTATAATAAATATTGTGATTATATAGTTCATGATGGTTTCCCAAACAATTATTTATTTACAATATTAAGTCTTATCTGCATGCAGCGTATTCTGTTTCGGTTGCTCGTGTGTTGTTGATCTGTATTTTATCTTTCATGACACATCCCTACCTGTGTGTTCAATATGCGGTAAACTGTGCAAAGCTGTTCAGTCGTTGGTATTCATTACTTCAACTCTTTTCCTATTTCATCATCCCGTTCTAGGCTAATGACGTCCATGCACATTCCCTCGTTGTCTTGCTTCTTCTATCTTCCCGAAATTATACGAAATGTTTCGATTTACTCTGGTACCTGAAGTAAATATGTCCTGTGTAATTTCGCGTTTCTGAGGGTTGTACTATATTTGTTGTTCATTTCGGTCTTCTTCAAAAGCCTTCAACCTGACCTTAATAGTTTGAGTCAGGAACTGCTCATCCTCCCAATTTTGTATCCAGGGAGTTGCTTTGGCACTTTCTTGAGATCGAGATCAGGTCTATCCAATTTTCAGTGTGTCCACTCAGTTTGAAGCATATCGACCAGTGTGTGTTCAGTGGCACACAAACAAGTCACCGGAGAGATAGCTGTTCTCATTCTTATCTTCATGACACTCTCAAATCATGATGAATCTTCACTGTGTATTCAATGCTCGTAATTTTGCATTCATCTGATTCATATCAGGCATTTGAATTATGATGTTACGATTTGGAACGATGGTCTGCTATTGTTTGCAGTTTTCCGTAGAATCCATCTTTATTATCCTGGTCTCCTTTGTGTTTAGCTAGTTTTGGATGATTTTAACATTGTTCACTTTCAAATTGTATCTTGCTGACAATATCTCGAAGGACATTGTTCCTCAATACACAAGAACCTTCAGTGTTACAAGTGAAATCATGATAACTACCTCCTCTTTATGCTCGTTGTTGTCATCTGTGTTACTGAAGTAGATTTAGACGTTACAGTTTTCGACCTGAAGATTCCACTTCCTATCCATATACTCCCACGGATATCTTGCAATTCTATGCCATATCCTCTCATCCCTTCTGAAATCTGGGACCACATGACAGCCCCAATTAACTGAGAACATTGTGCGAACATTCCATGCTACCATTCTTATCTTTGTATTCATCGAAATAATATGCAGGTGGTGAACAGCTTCCTAAATACCACAACCATCACTGCGTGTCATTTAGATTTTCAGTGACGAATAATTTTTTCTTCATTTTTTATGTAAATCACGAATAAATATGTGGAGATTCGACCACTTATGACATAATGAGTAATATTGAATATTTGTGCACAGATTAAGGTGAATTATTGATATTTGCGAATTCATTTTAGATCACTCAGTGGCCTCCTACTAATCCTATTTATATTCGTGAGAAAAATTCAGTTGCACTATCTTGCTACCCGTTTAGTGCTTGGAAGTGTGGTAAGTATCAATTTGACTTAATCCTGCATGGCAACCACGTTATGTGCATGCATTTTCTATAAAAGCTGTCATCTGTAATATTTCACGAATGCCTGTTATCGTGGTCACGTGTGGTTATATAGACCTAATTCTTTTCTAAAAACAGATACATTTATGTTAACAGGACAGTGCGATTTATATTTCCCCCAAATTATTGTCTTGGGACCCAATTGCTTATTGTCTGCTTCAACTAATCAACATAATTAGTGTCTCTCAAGGCCATTCGGCGCATAAACATTTATGCAATTCCTTGGTTTATTCAAGACAGTGAAAGCCCTCTACGTCAACGACGCATTTGCTTGTATTCTTGCATCGCAAGTTCGGTGGTGTCATGCAGTTGTTGTCGCTTATCAGGATTAGAATACCGGGCTTGCAGATCAACTAAGTAGGAAGTTAAAACAAGCAAAAAAGGTTAATAAAGCAGGATCTAATGAATTCATCAAATTTCGGTAGAATCGTCAGCCGAATACTTTAAATACACGGATATATAACTTGTAGATATAAATATATAATATATTATTATAGGTAGGAAGTTCTTAAGCGTAAACTAAATACCCTATTATTTGTCATACCACATATTTTCACAGCCTTTCGCGATGTGTGGGTAGAAAAACCCTATTCCATAACACACTATTATGAAGACATGATGAAATAATATCAAATCAACGAATAAACTCACAGACACTTACTGAAAGCCTGCAGTGTCTCCACTATTTTACATGTAGTTTGCTTAAACACCAGCTCTTAAATTTAGCCTGTAATCATATTTCCTGAATATGGACTACGTGTGAATTCATTACGATTGCCGAAAGTAAAAAGATTTCGCTTGTTACATGCTAAGCCATTCCAAACTCAGTTGTTTTAACGTGGCAGTACATACATCCAATCTTTTAATTTACCTCTTGGATATATCTGAACCATTCTAAGGATAACTGAATTTTGTTATCTTGGAAGTAAATTGAGGTTCATTTTGAAATTAAAGTACGTCTGTGATCAGCTTAGCCTGCCTTCAACTTAACAAGAATGTGTATGCACCAGAAAAGAATGATTGCATTGATTATAAGCGACTCGAGTTGACCTTCTACGTTTCTGGCTGTCGAGTATACTATCGGTCATGCATCCTGCAGCATTTGAGAAGTTATCACAATGCTGACAATATCCACTTGATTTCTTCAATTTGTCAATCATTCCTTATTTGACTACTAATTATTTGATCACAGGAAATAATAAAAAGACAGTTGCAGCAAATTAAATTTTATTTTCGACGAAGTCATCAAGCAGACTGTACATTCGTGTATTTTTAATAAATAAGTGGGAAAGTTCCAGAATAATTACGAATCAAGGGTCAACCTAATAAAATTACAATTAGGAACTAAGATGCCATAACAAACGAGGTGGGCGGATAAAACTCAAACCAAGTAGCGTCATAATTACTGAGAACCTTGACATATTGTGCAATTAGCTTTTAGAAATGTAAAAATAGCACAATAGACAGGATGTCTAAATAAAAATCTAGTGGAATCGTAACTAATGTGACGACTAATTGCTTATTCTCTGATTGCATTAACAATTATTCGTTTTAGTCGTCCTCCTGTTTATTATGTCAATTGAGTTCCTAATAGTAATTGTTTAAGTTTGACCCCTGACCGCAAATTATTCTGAAATTTTCCCATCCGTATATTATAAATGCACGAATGTACAGCCTATTTGATGTCATCATCGAGAAGAAAATTTTATTCGCTGCTTTTTTATTATAACGAATTATTTATTAAGGTTATTTTCTGTGTGATAGGTTTTACTGTGGTCCATGAGCTTTGCTATCGTATTCAAATCAACTGAATGGCTATGTGAATTGATATCGCTGGGTATTACGATTGCGATAACAATTTTGGCTGTTATTCTGGGTTGGAAACTATCACCAATGACTGTGAAGGGGTTTATCGTTTTCATTTCAATATCAATCGGCATTGCCATTTTGGCCATCGTCGCGGTGAATTCCTATTACATCCTTGGCGATGGAGAAGATTTAAAAGAAAAGGTAAATTCACATAGTTAGAACATGAAATATTTTTCACAGATTACTCAAAAGTAGAATATATAAATGTCTACGATTTCCTTGATTATCTGACGAAATATTTCTCTAAATTGAGTGTGAATTTGTGAGCCATTAGTACACATACTCAATTTATCACTCATGTGGTTTACGCAATATAAATGTATATCGATTTTTTTCTTACAGTTTGTACAGCCAAGGATGACATTCAAATGATATCGTAACAACAACCAAGGATATGACTGTTATGTGAACAACTTGCCAAATTAGTCAGATTTCATTTTGGAATGAGTTTTGAAATGACGAGCAAGTAGTTGATCGAGTATTTGACTTACCTACATGTCACTCAGTATGTATCAATAATGGCTGCGATTCTAAATTCCTGTTTCAGTGAGACGATGAATATTCAATACTGTAGGAACACTGTTTATTGTCTTGGAAGCTACAGCAATTAGGTTGTCAAATAGCAGCAAACTTCAGTGCATTCAATTGTGAGTAATCCCATCCTCTGTATTTCCTTTCAATTTAGATAAGCTGCTTTGCGATGGTTGTTTTAATCGGCCTATTTATAATCATCGTAAGTTTGTGATTTTGTAAGTTAATTGGTAACAGTCGAATTTTCAGATAAATAATACGTTGGACAAAAAGTGTTTGATAATCATTCACTGTTCACTTAAGTCTTCTTATTAGTCAGATAATAATTCGTTACTCTGAAGATACTGGGAAACATTTACAGGTTACATGACATAGAAAGTGGACTCACAACAATACTGAACAAAATAGAACTTTGGAAATCGATACACAGCGCTTGAAGAATGCAGTTAAAAGAGCTTATTATGCAGCAGAAGTACGTTGTCTCTTCAAAACCACTCCTAATCTATGTTCGAGAAATAAGGACAAACTACCTAATTTTGCCTCTTCTATGTGTGTCTACCAGTTTGACTGTAGCTGCGGAGCCAGCTACATTGGGCGTACAATTAGGCAGTTTCACCGTCGTATTTCTTAACATCATCCAGCGTGGTTAAACAAGGGACAAACAAAATCTATTCGTAGTTCTATTTTAGCACACCTTGTTGATACTGAGCACAAGGTTGATGTGAATACTGCATTCAAAATTATTTATCGCATTCCGACTAATCTCAACTTTGCTCTAAGAGTTCGTCTTCTACAGACAGCAGAAGCAATTGGAATACACCAGAAGAAACCAAGCCTATGTGTACAGAAGAAATTTTTACAGCCACTTTGCTTACCGTGGCCATCCTTACAAGACAGGACTACGTCGCCTCCCTCCCCCTATTAAATTATAATTGTCCAAATTATTTTATTTTTCTTTTGACCACTTCATCTTTAATTACGTGTTATTCTCGTAAAATTAATTTATTCTATCCATTTCTACCTTTTTAAATGTGTATTGATTTTCTGCGTTAATTATCTACCCATTGACATTTTGACACTGTTTAAATATTGTTAACAAACATATCACCACTTGTTTGGTAAATTGTTGTGTATTGTAAAAATGCTATATATATTAGAGTAGAGCCAGAGAAGAGGATCTAATTGAAAAGTAAATATTTCTTCGCTCAATCTTTTGTGTTTTCCAAATCGATAGTTGTAAGATAAGGTTGACCAAAAACAATATGTGAATTATTATCAATGTAAATATCAAATGTAACTGAGTTTTGTGCATGCAATTGTGTTGTCGGTGTAAAGAACATTCACTGTAATTGCAGATTGTGCAGGATTTCTTATTTTCTTACTATTTACTCCGTCTGCACTATACAGCTGGACAAATATGCATACAAATGTACCTTACCCCAGACAATTAATCCAGTCTGTATGGAAAGTTCGAAGCACGAATAGAAATAAACACTAACTTCGAAATTAAATTATGTAGAATAAAGAAAACATTCGAGAAGCCAGTCAAGACATGCGTCTCAATCAATGAGAGCGAAGGTAATCGTTGAGACACGGAATTTACACACAATTGTCAAAATTGGCTAGTGAGAGTCAACGAATGGTTTGAGAAAAGGAGACGATATGACACATAAGGGCTTGCAGAGTAGACGGTTCGAAGCAGACTCTACGAATTTTCAACTTGGAATTCAATACTATAACTACAAATGTCCTGAGAAAGTGAGTATAATGATGTCACTAGTAGAGTCAAAACTGCCACTGACTGGAAACCAATCTTCCCCTAGTCCATGAAAGTACAGAACTGCTCATGGCAATTAGAAAATAAGCCAGATGCCGCTTTCCAAAGCTGTTCACAACTCTTTGAATATGACTATATTGTTCTCGGCAGATAGGACACAGTCAGAATAACGGTGTACTGCCACTGTGAGCGAATTTCTCCAAACACTCATAATCTTCTTTCTCTTCTTTTTTCACCTCACAGATCATGTTCACTTGTGTCAGCGTCCGCAGATGGCTGATATGGTGGTTTGCACCTCAACCCGCAGAATTTATTCTGGCTTTCATGATTTGGTTTCTAATGTTAGGCCTCTTCACAGAAACGTATATGGGCATTTTCTCATGCTTAAAAAACTCACAAATAATAATCATCAGTGTTTCTTCCAAAGATATCTGTAACAACAGGTTAATCATGGGTTCTTTCTATGCAGTGTAGTGTGCTACTGTGGTTACTTCAAATTTCAAATTATTGTATTTTGTAAAACGAAAATTTCGTTAACTTTCAATACACAAACAGAACAGGACGCGACTGTGTGACTTCTTCTCACTCATCATTTCTGAATGACTGCATGCTAAATGAGTTATGTGCCTGAATATTTTCTGGAGGATGCAGTTCGAATCTTCAGAATTGTTCGCATATTTCATTTCAGCGATGATTGCAATCATTCATTTCGCGGTTCACACTATCATAAAATCCTCTATGGGCGTGAGCAATCCACGTGATCAGTTGACCATGCTTAACACAGGTAGACACATGTCCTCCTACATTTTGTTGATAACGCACTCATAAGAATGAAGAATGTTATAATCGCGGCTTAGGTTGCAATCCTGAAACATCAGTTCAACCTACAGAAGATATTACACGGACATCTTTCTCTTGTTTGAATGGATCTTCACGTAATCCAAAGTTAAGTTATTTATCGATACGTTGCGAGAACGCCAAAGATATTTCATCAGTCCTCATGCGCAAATTAGTCATTAGCTAGCTAATCCCAGGAAGATGGAAGTGATGGGATGTCATTGTAAACTGAAGGTCCTGTGATCGATCTGTAGTGAAGTGGTGTGCACGTACATTTACTTAAATTTATATCTACTATAAAAATATCCATCCCTAAACCTGACACAAACGCAGTGATAGAAAGTTGATGCAAATCCTTCTTATACTTGTGCTATTGGTCGAAGCTTAACATAAGATAATGCTTACTATTTGAATATATGCAAAATGGACACTACTGAGAGCAGGTCAGTCGCAGAAGTCTCATGAAAATTGTTTCATCTTGAGATCTGCCAACATAAGTCGTTGTTGAAATATTTTCTTTTCTCACAACCCACTTTCGTTCTGCTTATTCAATATTTTCTATTCACATGAGAAATTCTCAAATAGTGCATACAGGAAATTGTACACATTTTTTGTAAGTAACTCAAATTTAATTATTTAATATATTCGTATAGTAATTCATTCCAACTAAGTATAACGAATTATTGTAGTGAATGTAGCAAGATAAAATAAATTCATTATTTATTTCGTGGATTCTGTTTACTACTCAAACAGGATAAAATTTTTCAACTTGATGAGGAACACTGGTCAGACCGATAAGTAATGAAAGTCTGAATTGATGTTAGGTAATAAATTGTCATGAATTCTGAAAACTAGAGTTTGAAACGATTATCGTAGAGTCCGACTCTCGTTGGGACTCATATCACCACTCAATGAAAATATGGATTTACTC
>OX235276.1:96392456-96527446 GCA_944472155.2 Trichobilharzia szidati
TCAGGTGTTTACTGTTAAGAAAAATCACACCAATCACAAACCTCTACAAGTTGCACTGACTGAGTAGAAAAGTTAGTATTAAAAGGAAAATGAGCATGGATCAGCACAAATGATGATCATAAAATGTGCTGGCTCTCATGAATCACTGGGCTGCCTGGAATTCCACTTAACACAATGCATCTTAAATTGCCTAACATTCTAACTGTCTTAACCAATCATTTATGTCCTGGATCTGCAAGATGCTCTCATGCATATTTTTAGTTGACTTTCAAGGAAACGAAGTAAAATATAACTTAAGGAATTATTCTATGCTTTAGATGGAACAGGATTGAGTGACGTGCTATTAAAAGGATCAACATGTACCTCAACCAACAAAAACCTACACTCAGTCTCGTCATCTCACACGTCTATGTGTCTACAAATATCATGTGAATCATCGGACAACATCAAACTTAATGACGATAACTGACATCATACAATTCTCAACGAAATCGATCTACATCATGTGGAATGTTTCAAAAATGTGTGACACTGGGCAACTGAGTATGCGTCAGTAGTTGAAGTCTCATGAGAGCCAGTAACAACAATAGAAATCACAACGACAGCAGGCGCCTACTCTGATGCAACTTTATGCACATTGATGCTATACTGTACCACTCAATCACACCCTCGCAGAAAAAACAAAACACTTCGCTGTATACAGATGGAATGAAACAATTGAGGAAATCATTGACGTCTGATATTGTCTCCGAGTGATTCACAGCGTCTTTAAGTGAGAGAGTGAGTGAGAAATAGGCCTGGCGCAAATAACACACCATGATGTCTGTGAAAAATGCTGTTCACTTGCAAAACACCACAGACTTACATTCACTATCGTTGTCGTACTCGAAATCTGAAATCAAAACACAGAAATATTCGATTATCTTTGATGAGAGAGGATATTCTTTCAGTAAATACAAATCGAATCATACTGCAGATCGCCGCTGATTCAAATACACTGCTCTACATTACAACTCACTGAAATAAAATAAACTACAGTCCAACATACTCTTCCGTAGTTCACTGAGAGGTATGAACCCGTGAAAATTGGAAATTGTCTAAGTGTCAAATTATTTTATTATTTATTTATTTTATTATAGCTTGATTCCACACAGTATTTTGGTAACAGTATGGAATTTTTAGCATGTGATATAGGTAGCCGAAATTAGGAGGCCGGCCAATGCTATCCGGTGTCCGTCGACCGGGGATCGGTCTTGGACCATGTGCGCGGTAGGCGAGAGTCCTTACCGTTGTACCACCGACGCACATATTAATTTGTTTATTAGATATATCACATAGTGAAACAGTATTATTTAATGGATGCTATTTTGAACACAGTTTATTGTTTCTTATCATATCATTTGTGCTATCTATCCATCAATCTATATTCACATATGTATGTATTTATCTATGGTCGTGTTTGTATATGCATTTATACATCTTAATATAAATATATATATTTAAATATAAATTTATATTGTATCTAAATGTCGACCTCGCCTAGTTAACTAGCTCGTTGGTTTTCTGGCCGGTCCCAAGCCCGGATTAAGAAGCAGGGTTGGGCATGGAGCTAGCAACCCCACACCACTAAATCTTTCGAAACGCTAGAGAAACTTCAACACACAGAAAATAAATATTGAAAATACAAAAACTTCAAATAACAACAATCTCATTATTGGCTCAAATCAGAGAGACGAAATGACACGAGCCGGTGATAGCCAATCTCCAGTCACCCAACTCATGTGTATTCTCTCGATGTAAGCAATAGTAAGAATGAGTACGTGGAATGTCCATACAATGTGCGAGACTGGTAAGGGTGCCCAGGTATCCAAAGAGACGCGAAGATATGGCTTAGAAGTACTGGGTTTCTGAGAAAGTATATGGAATGGATGTGGATTGACAACATTGGAAAAAGGAGTCAGTAATCTACTTCGGTCTGGTCGCTCAGACGTTAACCACGAACACAGTGGGGCAGTGACTATCATTTGACCATTTGCAGCAGAAGACCTAATGCAGTGGGAAACAATGCCATCCAGGATCATCACAGCAAGATTCGACTCCAAAGGAAGGAAGCCAACAATTATTCAGTGCTGCCCACCTACAAACAATGTGGAACATGAGAAGAAGGAGTATTTTCACAGATAACTACAAACAGTAATGGATGACATTCCGAATGGCAACATCAAAATCTTTATTAGCGGTATGAATGCAAGCGGAACTGAGAGCAGATAATACAGGAATAGAACTCATCATGGGTCGTGAGGCCCTCAAACCAAATAGATTTCATATCAATCTCAAGGAAAAGGAAGACGCAGCCTGCTGGATACAAAGTCAAGAAAGGGAGCAGATGTAGCCACAGACCGTCATCTAGTTCAAGGAACCTTCAAAGTGAAGCTGAAATCCATAAAAACAAATGTAGACAGACCACAATTCAAGTTCAACATTCAGAAACTGAAGGACAAAGCTACAGGGGATGCCTTCATCAGAGATATCAGATGAAAATCATTCACACAGCGCGTCGTCAGTCAAAAAATCTGTATGAAAGAACATTAGAACTCTCGCAAAGCGATATGTAAGCGAACATGTACAACTGTTGTAGGAAGAAGCAAGACAAGGAATCACTGTCAACGGACACCTATCTGGAAGCTAATCGATAAGAGGAGGAGGGTGAAAGAGAAGATGACTCAATGCAAAGATGGACAAGAGAAGGAGAAGCTGAGCTCGATGTACACTGCACTGAATCAAGAAAGAGGTGAAGGAGAGCGCTATAAAAGACAAACGACAATTCTGTGACACACTGGCAACTGCAGCAGAACAGGCAGGTTGCAGACAAAAGAGACATCAGGACACAGTATCAGATAACCAAGTCTTTATCCGGTAAGAGATCAACGCAGATGATGAAGCCATTAAAAGATGCTCAAGGGAACCTCGTCACCAAGGAGGAGAAACAAATCAAACAATGGGCTGATCACTATTAAACGGGATGACTCTTGAATCAACTACCACTGGCAACTCGCCCAGAAATACCAGCAAAAGCACACATGGATTGCCAGTGGACATCACTACTCCAATGAAAGAAGAAATCCTGAATGTGATCAAGCTACTGAACGTCGGCCTGGAAGGAAGCAGGACAAGATGGCATTCCTCCCGATGCACTGAAGACGGCTCCATAGATTACGACAGATGTTCTCACTCCATCACTGCGAAACGTTTGGAAAAAAAGGAAAGGTGCCTACTGATTGGAAGAAGAGTTATCTCACCAAACTTCCAAAGATGGGTGACTAACACCCCAGTGTGCAAGAACTGTCGTGGAATTATGCTCTTGTTCACAACTAGTAAACTACTAAGTCTCATCATTCTGAAGGGGGAACAGAGGATGCACTGGATACAGAACTCCACCCGCTAGAACAAGCTTGATCAGGGAAAGGCAAATCATGTGCTCATCAAATTGCGACTTCACGCATCGTCATCCAACAAAGCATAGAACGGCAGTCAAAACTGCGCCTCAAATTCATCGACTTCGAAAAAGCTTTTGACAGCGTAGACCGAGAAGTGATTTAGAAACTACTTCAACACTACAGCGTAAAGTACTCAGGCCTTTATCAACCTCATTCAAAGGCTGGCCATATGACAGACCACGTGCAAGGTGATCCACGTGATAAGTGAGGCTTTCGAAGTGCATTCAGGAGAAAGACCAGCTGGCTGTCTGTTATCACCGATGATATCTTTAATTGTGGTGGACTGGATTATGCGTCAGACTGTTGGCAGTGATGAGTCAGGAATGCGCTGGACCACAGATAGGAAGACTCTAGAAGACCTGGATTTCGCAGATGATATATGTCTAATGTCACACATACTCGAGGACTTACAAACGAAAACCAACACACTGGCTCAAGAGACTGGCAGCGAAGATAGAACTGCAGGTGAACACAGAGAAGATGGAAGTGATGAAGATAACCATGCACCAATAACAACAACAGCCAGCACCAATCACCATCAACTGGAGAGATTTAACAGAGGTTGCGTCCTTCACTTATGTGACCACGAGTCATCGTTTCAATCACGGGCAGTCTGAACGGATGAAGACGTCAAAGTCAGAATCAGAAAGGCAAGATACGCCTTCATCAACCTGAAACCAGTTTGGAAATCTTCCGCACTCAGCATAAGAAACAATCTTCGCATTTTCAACACCAATATGAATTCGGTTCATCTGTACGGGTCAAAAGCGTGAACATCGTGTAGCGGAAAGGATTTACAACAGGCTGCAGGCTTTCATCAACAGCTGCATTCACTGTCTCCATAGTGAAGATCAAATGGTCAGGAGCAATAAACAACATGAGACTGTGGGAACAAACCAACCAAGAGTAGATCGCTCGACAGATATAAAGGAGAAAGTGGAGATGGATTGGGCATGCATTGGGGAGGCCACCAAATGACATTGCACGCTAGGTCCTAGAGTGGAATCCCAATAGGAAACAACGAGTGAGTGGTCGGTGCGAGGGTTATATGGATGAGATCGTGTGAGGAAGAGATGAGAGAGTTTGGGCAATGGGGTTCGAAGCCGAAGAAGATGGATGAAAGCAGAACAAGGCAGAGATGCCTTTTTCCACTGGAAACGAAAGGGAATAATAATCATAATAACTAAATGTCAGTCTGCCTAAATATTTAACAGACTATCTAACTATATACCTGTCTATTTAGCCAATTATCTGTATAACTACCTGTCTGTTTCTATATCTAACCATCTACTAATGTATCCATATATATTTTTCTTCCAATCTATCTAACTAACCATCTATCTATCACTTTATCTATCCATATGTCTATCTACCTATTAGTTCATCAAATTGAACAATTGAGGAAATCATCGACGTCTGATATTGTCTCTGAGTGATTCACAGTGTCTTTAAGTGAGAGACATTGTGAGTGAGTGGGTGAGTGAGTGAGTGAGTGAGAAATAGGCCTGGCGCAAATAACACATCATGAAGACTGTGAAAAATGCTGTTCACCTGCAAAACACCACAGACTTACATTCACTATCGTTGTCGTACTCGAAATCTGAAATCAAAACACAGAAATATTCGATTATCTTTGATGAGAGAGGATATTCTTTCAGTAATTACTAGTCGAATCATACTGCAGATGATCATTCATTCAAACACATTGCTGCACAATAAGAGTACGCTCACATATTCTTTTCTGTAGTTCACTGAGACACACAAAATCGATTGAATCGCTATCTTAAAGTTTTGGAAACCTTAATGAGTTCAAAAACAATTCGTATTCACTCTAAACCTTCCTTGGTAAACTTTGTTTTCAACAGTTGGTTTGTAAGGATTAGGTTTGTTTTGACGAGTTGGTCGCGGATTGATATCAGTTAGAGAACAATGAAAACAAGGGAGAACGGGAGAGCAGTTTCATCCTAGATTGGAAAACACCTGTAGTTCGAACCCAGAACCTTTCGGTTACAAGACGACTATTTTCGATATCCAAACAGATATACTACTACCTTTGTTATTTGGTTTAGTGTTCTTCATTGTTATTTCGCCCTTCAATATGTCCTTTTAACTTGACCTTACTTTATTTTTCTTACCTCTTAACTCTTCAATAATTTCATATATATTCCTATGACAAGTCTGTATGTGATCAGATTGTTTGAAATGTGTAGCTCAAATAGATTACACAATTCAGATAAATTATATCCCTTTGATGCAAAATTATAATCGAACGCGACATTTTTGGATTTTGTGAATCATGTATTAAGAATCATTTTTTTCCGAGAAAATTTTATAAAATTTCGAAATTCAGTAAACACTCGTGGGAATGAACATGTTTCTACCTCTTTTTATGTGTGTATCTTTCTATCCGTCTTTCGTGTATGTACATTTCTATATATATATATATATATATATCTGTGTATAATTCTCACTATTTATGTGTGTATAGTTCTAGTGAGAAGTCGTGACAAGTGAAGTTCATCAAGTCAAGTGTGAGGATTGATGTCCCACCGATGACATTGGTTGGTGGTTGCGCTAAATCAAGAATAGTTGGAAGTTAGAATTCTCACAGTGGCTGATGACCTGTGTCCTTGTGGCTAAATGGTCTGCGACCTTGCCTTGTAACCAAAACGTCCTGGGTTCGAATTCCAGTGGATGCGTAATGCAGATGATTCCCAATCCTGGATGGAACTGGTCTACAATACTTCCTGGTTTTCAATAGTTCTCTAACTGATAACAATCCTCGATCAACGCGTCAAAACAAATCAAATCCTTACAAACAAACTGATGAATATATATATTTATATATAATTGAGATATGTTTATATCTACATTTGTGTATATATGTGTGTCTGCTTATACTTTGTATTTGTCTGTCTCATTACTTCTCTATCTATCGATACATTGTTGCAATAGGCGAATGTATTCTCACATGTTCCCAGGTACTGATACTGACTCGCCACACATGTACATTCATAAGCCGGAGAATATCAGGATGAGGAGGGCAATGACCAGTAAGCCTGATGTTTATCAGCACCCAATACTTACAGTGCGAAGTTTAGTGATCACATGTCTATTCTAAATGGACAATAGGCTAAAGCATAGAGAAAGAGTCTGAGTAAATCCAGCTGTGGAGACACTGTACAGTTTAACTTGAGTTGTCTACAATTTATGAAATTACAGGAAATCCCATGGATATTCAAATGTCTCGCAACTTTTCAGTTAATTCGTTTTAGATTGATACTCCCTAATACTTGACTGATGATTTGATATTCACATTTGTGCTATAAGTGGAGATGATCTCGGATTTCATAAGGCATCAAAACATATAGTCAAAATGATTTCACATAAATTAAAGTCAGTTCACTTGAAGGTCATTTGTCCATAGACATTTGTACCAATAAAAATAGGTTAGCAGTTATCAAATATTTGTTGTGACAAATTAAAAGTCAATCTGAAGGAAGAATATTCTTTTCTATAATTTCTCTTCAGGTCCTTACAATTATAAAATATAATATTTACTGTCGTTACAATAACAGCCAGTTATGCGGTGGATATATTTTTGCATGGAGGATTTCATCATGAGCCGACATCAGTTACAGAACCACTGGAAAACCTGGGAGTACTGGACAAAAGTCTCGTCCTAGTTCGGGACTCTTCATCAGTACGCGCGCACCGGGATTCGAACCCAGGACCTTCTGGTTACAAGGCGAGCTCGTAGACCATTGAGCCACTAGGACCCGATCCAATGGTCCTTGAATTCTACCTTCTGCCAATTCACGTTTTTGACGTAGAATAAGAGATTAGTTATGGTTGTTTCAAAATATATAGTCGTATTTGTGTGCAAACATGCTAGGCTGAAATCGATTACAAAATATTGTAAAATGGGAGACAATGGTGATTAGTCATAATAGATTTGTAGAGTGTGCAGTAGAGAAATTGACAAGTCAGTTGAAGGTTGTAAAAGGTGTCAGGCGAATGGCTAGCACAAAGTGGTCTGTATTAAACAGGAGATAGTAAGACTGCAATAAGAGGTTCACAATGAAATAACGAATGTTGTTCACATGTGATTTGACGTGTTTTTCTTATGACAAATAACACACTAATAGAGAAAAAAATATTTGAAATTATTCATTACAAATTCATTATGACTGCTTACACATTTCTATTGGTACAAATGCCTATGGAACAATGACCTTCAAATAAACTGACTTCAGTTTATGTATAAACTTTATTGACTACATATTTAGATGCCTTATAAAATTCGAATAATTCTGCTGAAGAAGCTGTTGCTTACACATCGAAACTTTCAAAAACATCTTGGTTTCATTTTTCCTTAAACACACTGGGATTAATTTCAATAATTTATAATGCACAACAAATAAAGTTGAAAACTTTGTCCCATAAAATAAAACTACAAAAAACAAAAGAATAATATTTTGAAAATTTACATAAAAGGCTTAACAGACAACTTACTTTCATTGCTTGCATTGTTATTAGACAATAAGAGTTGAAGGCAAAGTGATGCCTTCAATATCACATTTGTCATGATTGGAAATCTCTCGTTATTGTGTCTGTTATGAGTATTTTCTCCTACAAAATATTTTTATGTCTAAATCTCTCACACTTGACCTTATTATAGTTATATTTGAACACACATTATGTATGTATATGGTGCACATATGTGTATCTCATTTTTATGTTCACCTATCTAAAGATGCAGCTATATTTGTCAAGTAACACGGCATACTAGGTAGCATATAAAATCAGTCAGTAGTTCATTGGTTACAGAAAAAAACAACAGCAAATTGATTTACGTTCACTGTTGCTCTCCATGTTCATCATCCATGTGAAGGCGAATCAACCATTCCTTTCTCATAAAATAGACTGATACACATTTCAAATTTATTAGATTTCTCAAGGATTAGTTTATATGGAGTAAGTTGATTCGCTTCAAGTTTCACCATGGATAGGTAGATTAGAGTTAGAGGACCAATGAAGAACACCAGGATGTACTGGAAATCTATTTCCTCTCCCTAGTTTGGGACTAATCAGCAGTACTCCCTCACTGGAGTTCAGACCCAGGAACTTCTGAATACAAAGCAAGATTACAGACCATTCAGCCACAAGAATCCGACTCGATGGTCACAGCAAGAATTCTAAATTGCAAAATCTCCGGTGGATTCGAACATTTGAATTTGGTTATCAGTGCTTCACTGACTGATATCGATCCATCTTCAAACTTGAAGCTAGTGAAGTTTCGTTTTATTTTTTACGCATGGTAATCATTTCACTTCAAATTCGCGATACATAATGGATCTATTGAAAAATGTCGGTTTAATAGGGATATAATTCCATGATTATTTGGCTCATAATATGTCTTCATTTTACTCTGTTTCATAGGCTGTTTAATCTCAGCTATAATTCCTGTTGAAATACGAAGGTTCACTGATAGTGCATGTAGTCAACTGACTAGTAAATATTAGTGAATCAGAAACATTTCATAAAACTCTCTCTTAGCTTGAAAGTGATCAGTCTAATAAGGAAATAGATCATTTCACATATTGCTTACACACATTTAACACTAATGTCTGATAACTTAGTAAATACATAATTTACTACAATATCAATCAGCATAATAGCGAAAAGTATTCAGAAGTGAAAGTATTACAGCGAAGATCATGTTCTACATCTAAACATGACTTCACGTGTTGCATTTCTGGAAATTTTGTGAGCCAATTTCTTTTAATAAACTAGACGCTCATGAAATAATTCATTGCTGTTAAGTGACTGACTACAGGAGGGATTTCCTCAGCTGCTGATAAGAATAGGTAACCAGCAAGGTCCACCCAGGAGATGTTAGGAAAGGTATTTAGATGTTAAATTCGCTGATGGTGACAATAAATCGCGAAACAACAGATATAAGAATTTATGGGTAATTTGATTTCACCGAAATAGTTAGAGGGTTTCACACTCCTTCTTACCAGGAACTTAAACGTCTTGGTAATCATCTATCATGAGATCAAAGATGTGTTCCGCTGATGAGAGTACGGTGACACGGTTGGCGAGCCGACATAGTTTTCTATGATTCTCTAACTAACGTCAATAAATGACAAAAGCTTCCTTTGAATTAAATATAATTTCAAACAATTTGTTGCGTTTATCAATTTCGACAAAACAATTAGAAAAAGGTGATGAATTTGAATTGTGTAATGCATTGACGCACAGCTTGACTAGACATACACGTGTCCTAGGAATATATCGGGAAGATAATAAGGTGATGGGAAGTGAAAGACTTTTGATTTTACTGTTCTCTCGAGTTGCAAATAGAACATATGGCTTCAGCAGAACATATCCATTTCAAAGCACTATCTGTGACCCTCTCTATAATGTCCCATGATAGCTCATTATCACCGTCAAACACAAGCTTAACTCGTCGTTTCCATGACTGTTTATTTGTATAACCTAATAATTTTTCTTATGAAGCCCAATGCAATGACAATTGTTTAAATTTGTGTTTGAATTGTATTAAAAATTTGCAGGAGTCCCAGCTTGTGTATATACCTTAATTATGTGTAGTGTATACAGTAATTTCAATATTTAGGCGACAAATCGTTTGCAAAAGAAACTTTACCACTGAATTCAAGATTGATCGCGAACTGTTTACAGTTGGGGGATCATTGGAAACCAACACGGAACACTGGACAACCGTTTCATCCCTGTTGAGGAATCTTCATCGTTGTACACGCCCAATTACATCATGAATCACACTTAGTGTCCACAGTCTACTTTGGAGCTTGGTCATAATCTGAAACTCCTTCAATTTCAACTTCTGCCAATTTGCAGTATAAGGCTACCATCAGCCTAATTCATAGTTGAGTATCTGTCATGATCCTGTACTTGGCAGATCTCAATGGTCACCATTTCTGGCTAGAATTGAAGGCAACTTTATCCCGTAGTCAGTCACTAGTGAGCATACATATATCGCAAATTGTCAGAAGTTAGAGTTGATGGACTAGTCAGTGGACTGTGTCCCAGTGACTGCATGATATACAAGGACTACCTGGTAAATTCTCAGTGGTTCTCTGAATGATTTCAACTCGTGGTTAGAGGTGTAACCAAACAGATCTAAGCAAACAAAAATGAGATGATAGTTAAGAATACACAGTCGATGAGAATTCCACGATATGTATAAAAAAACATTATTAAGGTGGATTCAAACACCTAATCCAACTTGAAAGTAACGAAAGAAACTGCCAATAAGATATGGGACATAGTGGCAACGTCCAAGATTCCTCCCAATTTAGTTAACTTACAATTTAGAGAAAATATCTGAGACAGTTTGCAAAGAGGCGGAAGTGGACAAATGACAAGCTCGATCACTGAAAATCTATTGGATAATGACCAACGTATCTCAATAGCCTCTTGCTTGAAATTATTTACCACACCGCAAATAAATTGCACAAATAAGAACGTATCCGACTCACTTGTATTGCTGAAGACTTGGCCATCACAAACAAAAAGATGAATGTATCTATTCATAGGGGAAAAATCTATTCAAAAGATCCCACCAGCGTGGATTCAATCAATCTATCACAAAGTAGAAAAAACATATCCATATGTTGGAAATAAATAATAAAATCGATAATAACGATTCTAACTATCACTGGTATTACTCAAATCGTACCAATAAACATTCGAAATAAACTCCTAAACTTAAGCTAATTTTACAATAAAATAACAAACTAAAAGCAAACGAAAGTATTCAGCTTCATGATACATAATTAAAAACAATACACCACACAAGAAAATCCATCAATCTCATGAATTATTCTATTTATGAAATTAATTGTTTTGCCACTTGACACTTAAATATGATTATTAGGAAAAACATTTTATTTGCATTTCATACTAATATTATCTCACGTATTCCCACCTTCGATTCAAATCCCTCACCAGATAGAATCTATTAAAGAAAACTATACATGCACGATTGTACAGCTTGATGATGAATTCTTCGGAAAGAGCCAATTCACTGAATACAATAAGCGCCAAGAATGTCTTCTCATTTTTCAACAATCTTTCTCATATAAAGTAGATTCCAGATGGTTATAACTTGTGAATTGATGAAATTATTCTCACATTCTGGCTTACTAGAAGACTAATTAAACTGACTGGAATGCACTGTATGCTGAATGAGTAAACTACGCACTCAACTGAGTATGAAATCGATTTAGAAGAGACAAATAAACACAAAAATTTCAACATAACTAGCATACAAACAAACAAACAAATTTAACTTAACTAGATTAACAAGATTACTAAAGGTTAACATCAATATCACATGGCACGCACCACTCAATTTAGATGAAATGAGAGTCACTCAGCTAAATTTAATGAAATGAGAATAATTTCATCATATTCAACATAGAAGATAACGCAGAATATAGGTGAAACAGAGAAAGCCAAAGAAAAGAAGAAAAAGAAATAATAGTAATAGTAGCCTGTTAATAAACCGTGAGAAATATTAGGAATGAAATTTGGTAGCGATCATGGAATTCAGTAGACTAGTTGAAGTTACAAGTAGAGCGATACTTGATTAAATTTTGATACCTGTGGAAAATAGAATGGATTTCTCTTTGCAAAATATACTATCCAGTTCCAAGCTGATTTCCTCTGATTTCAGAGAAATAATGGGAAGTGTCACGTTGAAAATAATTGGAATGTGTGGATGAATATATGATTCTAACCTTACTGTTCCAAGTGGGGGAAATGAGGCAAGTGACCGTCTTTATCTAAAGTCGATGATGCTGTGTTCTGCCTTCGTGCTTGGTGTTATGCGGTTGTGGGTGTGGAGTTACGTAGAGAAAGGAAGCTGATCTATTCTCTTGTGAAACTGCATCAATTGAGATGGCCACAATATGTGTTGCATATGTGAAGATACCCTTTTTATCATGGAACATTGGATTGGATAAGACCTAAGGTACACAGGAACCTTAATACAGCACCAATCTATAAAGTCTTTGACTGTTCCGTTTCAGCAAAACAGTCAAGTGTAGACTGCCTGACTATGGTCCTGATCACTTCATTGCTATCTGAGCATCGACTTTTCAAGGAAGGCTTCCGCATCCAGCCAGGATTTTTAATATTCCACTTTGATGAGTTATGCTCGTTTAATACAACACTTCATCGTTGGGTAAACATCTGCGAAACAATTCACACGGATATTCACTCTTGTATGATCAAAGACTGAAAAATGACATGTTTTGGCACATAACCTCATCTCAGAAAACAGTTCATACGTCTTTTGTTCACAAACGACATCAACTACTCTGTCTGTCAACTGGAACCTTCGACAGTGTTCGTGCACTCAAGGTCGTTTCGTGCCAATGGTTCTTGGATTTCATTCTGGTGCAGTGAGTTTAATAATCTCACAACCAAATTGACCTGCTTGATTCTCAGATGCTTATATTCCTTCAGGATACGTGTTTCCTACGAAATTTGTGTGATAAAATCCTTTTGTGTGTTTTAAAAACATTTATTGCCTTTATTTATTCACCGTTGAGTGCTGATTAATATACAGGATACGCCCTAAGCAAATACAATTTTATATCACCAACTTCTTCTCTACTACTTGTCGTTAGTAATCAGCATCGTTGCAGGTGACAAACTCCTCTGTTTGGCCGCTTTAATTTCATTCACCAGTTTGCCTGTTCTTGTGGAGCAATTCACAATGGCCTAAGCGTCGGAACATTTTGTATAAACTCCGTTTTCCACAGGTATCAAAATTTAATCAAGTATCGCTCTACTTGTAACTTCAACTAGTCTACTGAATTCCATGATCGCTACCAAATTTCATTCCTAATATTTCTCACGGTTTATTAACAGGCTACTATTACTATTATTTCTTTTTCTTCTTTTCTTTGGCTTTCTCTGTTTCACCTATATTCTGCGTTATCTTCTATGTTGAATATGATGAAATTATTCTCATTTCATTAAATTTAGCTGAGTGACTCTCATTTCATCTAAATTGAGTGGTGCGTGCCATGTGATATTGATGTTAACCTTTAGTAATCTTGTTAATCTAGTTAAGTTCAATTTGTTTGTATGCTAGTTATGTTGAAATTTTTGTGTTTATTTGTCTCTTCTAAATCGATTTCATACTCAGTTGAGTGCGTAGTTTACTCATTCAGCATACAGTGCATTCCAGTCAGTTTAATTAGTCTTCTAGTAAGCCAGAATGTGAGAATAATTTCATCAATTCACAAGTTATAACCATCTGGAATCTACTTTATATGAGAAAGATTGTTGAAAAATGAGAAGACATTCTTGGCGCTTATTGTATTCAGTGAATTGGCTCTTTCCGACGAATTCATCATCAAGCTGTACAATCGTGCATGTATAGTTTTCTTTAATAAATTCTATCTGGTGAGGGATTTGAATCGAAGGTGGGAATACTTGAGATAATAATGTAATGGAAGGCAAATAAATTATTTGTGACTATAATCATTGTTAAATGTCAAGTGGCAAAACAATAATTTCATAAATACTGTAACTCATGAGATTGATGGATTTTCTTGTTGGGTATATTTTTTTAATTATTTTTTTTGAAGCTCTATTCTTTTGTTTGCTTTTTGTTTATTATTTTTATTTAGGATTGAATTGAAGTTAGGGAGTTTATTTTGAAGGTTTATCGGTACGATATGAATAATAGCAGTGACAATTAGAATTGTGGTTATCGATATTTACAATTATTTCCAACATATTAATGTGGATTTTCTTCCTTTATGATATATAGATTGAGTCTCAGCTGTTGGGACCTTTTGTGTAGATTTTTCCCCTATAGATATATTTATCATTTTGTTTGTGATGGCCAAGTCTTCAGCAATACAAGTGAGTCGGATACGTTCTCATTTGTGCAACTTATTTGCGGTATTGTGAATAATTTCCAGTCAGAGGCTATTGAGATACATTTATCAGTATGCAATAGATTTTCACTGACCGAGCTTATCGTTGTTCCACTTCCACCTCTTCGCAAACTGTTCACCGATTCCATCATTTTTCAGATATTTTCTGATGAGCAGTTGGAAAAGTGCAGAAATTAGGATTTTACAATATTTTTATTTGACATTTTTATATAGAAAATAATTTTGTGGTGAATATTCCATCTTTATTTGCACAACTTATTATGTTTTACGGATGAATGAATCGTCTATGAATTCATGGTTGAATGATGGAGGATATCTTACAGGCCTCAATTTTTCTCCTATGCATATTCCAAATGAGTTCAAGCATTCATGGTAATAATGTTCAGGGTATATCAGTTTAGCCAGAACTACCGTCATTAATTTGCACCAGCACCTTGTATGATCCTGCTTCGAGACTACAATGCATCGATCTGATGGAAGACGCTGAATGAATATAATCTGTCTAACATGATTAGCCGGTAAATTCATATTGTGTAAACCATTTAAATATAATTAGAATTCATTTGACCCATTCCGCAAAGCGCAACATTTCTGATGGAATTAAACTAATTCACCAAAGTGATTAGCCTGTAACAGTTGTCATTAAAAGTTATGTGATGGCTTGTACTGTTGAGGTGGATGGCTTAAGCTGAAGGCAGACTGTAAATCATCCATGTCATTTTATATGGCTGTTGTTCAACGTTTAGCTGTTTACGTACTATTTGTAGTTGATTAGGCACGCATAACCTCTCTGCCTTTCTCTCCTTGAAATATATTCAATAAATTTGGTGATCGTACTGTTGTCCCGTCTTCGCATGGATGATAATGTCAGCACGAGACAGGGGCGTATATTCAACAGGTTCCTTTATCAATCCAAAATCAGTTTTGAAATCGTCTGAACTCAGGCAGCGTCGAGATCGAATTTTGCGGAACAATCAACTGAGAACGGACTAGTAAATAAAATTCTGGAAGAAGTTATTCGACATTTAACTAAGCTGTTTATAATCAATATGAAGGGTATTGATAACTGTAAATTATTTCTAACAACACAGCCACAGTATAACAGATATTGATTCAAGCAGTGAAAAGGACACTTCATTAAATTTTCTCTAGACATAAACACCTATATGTGTAGGCTGAGGTGATAAGTCCATGAATGGTATTTCCGACGAGAGGGAAGTATCCATAAAAGAAGTGAATATATTTTGAACAGAATTGTATTGTTGAATAAAAGAAAAGTAAACTGAGTGACCTTGTTTGTCTTGAAATTTCTTGAGATAGGTAACAAAACAATACACAGGAATGTGTTTGTGTGGCATTAATTACGCCATACACCGTTTTTCATTTTTTTAACTTCAATCGAACGTGTATGAGATTAGTTAAGATAAATTATGAGCTATTCTCCTCATATGTGAAAGTTCTGCACAATATTATAATGCTGATACTTTTGAGATAATAGCTAAGATCAGGCTTTTAAGTTCTTCACGCTTTCCTCGATTACTTGACGTCTACCGAACTCAACGAAAATCTTGCCCCTTCCCTCAGCGGAACCAGTGTCACTGACTATTATAGCTGCAGTGCATTGAATACAAACAGTGGTGAAATGCGAAATGAACATACATTGCATCAAGTTTGGCGATGCATAACTTCAGAAATGGTAAGCAATTGCATACGAGACTTTGTTGAGTATCTAAGCGGTTAGCAGTGTTGCACAGTTTGATCTTACCACTCCACTGCATACAGGATTCACATATTTTGTCAGGTCTGTATGGTGAAGTAAGTGGCGGTAACTGGCTAGCAGCCTAAGAGAATAGAGTACATAAAGGATAGAAGTCATAAATTTTATATCCCACAGAATTGTCTTCATTAGAACAAGTAAGGGAGAAATGACGATAATTGATATTTACGTAGTACATCAATAGAGACAGTTGTTCTTCACATCCAGTGTACTTTGAATTTCGCTTTGTTGATATGCCAAACTATCGGATCTTCTAATTGGTTCTGCATTGCCATTTTCTCTGAAATCAATTGGTACGTATTTGATGAGGTCTACAGAATGAGAATTATTATGGATAATATTGAAAATATCATTCAAGTCACATATTTGATTAGTGCTAAGTTAAGTCAAGTGTTCTGTGGGAATTGAATGGTCTTCTAGGTCATCAAACGTTATCACTGGATTCCCCATTCAACATTAGAACTCTCAAGGCGTCAGAGAATCACTTCATCTATGACAGTGCACGTTAGATGAAATAGTATTTATTAAATACAAGACTTTATTGAGTATTTTAGAGCTCCACCTCTAGATACTGCAGCGTCCTCTCGTGGCCTGTAGAATTCACCAGTTGTGTCGCCTCTCCTGCTTACTCAGTGACTGAAGATGACATAAGTCTGTGTGAAGATAACAGAAAGCAATATCTTACAGAAAATCGTTTTCATTTCGATCAGTGAAGCGGTTGGTATTATCGGTAGCTCATGCAGGCATTAAGAATGCTTTCTCCACTGGACATCGTTTCGAAAGGCAGTTTGATTACATTTTCCGTTAATACTGCTAACATAAATTAACAATGGTTATCTGGAGAAGGAATTCACAATAGCTGGAGCATGATGTGTTCAGTCAGCATGGATGAATACGCCAAGATGTTTGACAAGAGGCAGTCGATCGATTCCACAGTACCATTTCATTGCATACTTTATTCCTGAAAGTGTAGGAGCTCTTAGACCTTCTCGTATTATCTACCAAAATTGCCCCCTCACAACTTTAAGCGTACCAGTGAATATATCGTTCGGCCCTAGGGTGAACAGAATGAAAATTATCTATAAGAAACCTTATCATCGGTGGAGTAATAATTCAATGTTTCAGACATTAGAATATTTAGGATTTAACAAAAATCGGATCTCTACGCCATAGAAATCAGGAACTATCAGCTAACAAAGAAAATTCAGACCCGGCTTTCACTGACATCTTCATGATGTCATCCTTTCTGAGTGCATTCTGTAGGCAGAACTTTATCCGCAAGCGATTAATGAACTAACGAACAACCAATATCATTGGCGGAACTCGCAAGTGATTATTAGGTCTGTAATTAATCCACATAGGGTATATGCTTGTTATGCCCGTGTTCTGAATTTCTGAATTTCACCTTTGAATCACAGCTGCAGATGATCTATTGGGAGACTTTTCAGAATGGTAAGCGAATTTCATAGCCTGATGATCAGCATAAGCGTGAACCTTAACAGATGGAGATGTCTTTCAAAATGTCCTACTACTACTAGTAATACGATCAATAATCATAATGACTTAATTCCAAACAGCGTTTTTGTGATTTTCAGCTTGTAGTACAATATTCCATCTGACTTTCTAATTACGGGGGTCATAATGAAAACCATGCTATTATTTCGACAATAATGTTCAATAAGAATAGGAGCATGAAATTGAATTATGTGAATATATTAGCAACAATATAACCATGCGAAATAAAAATAGGCTCGTTAACTCAGACATCCTCTGTAAGTTGGTTGTGTCCTGCCTTACATCGTTCTCATCAAGTAAAATGTAGAGATTTTGTACATAGTCATCAGTACATACAGTCTTCAAAAGATTCTTCTAGTTCTATGCACTGAGATGCAAGAAAGGGGTTGTTTATAGGGAGGATGTTCAGGATCTGATAAGATAATATATTTGATTTGGTTTCAGCTTCCTGAGAGAACCCAAGATAACTGCAATGCCACATCATTCCATAATAGTTTGTTTATTAGATGTATCTTACAGTGTAACAGTGTCATTAATTACTGGATGACGTTACGAACACAATTTATTGTTCATAATCATATCAAGTATAATCACACGATATCGAAACTTGATTTTTATAATTTTCTTTGCCCTCTATTATTTGTCGTAAGGGTATAAGAATTTTCCAGATATCTGAGACTGGTGTTGAATCATTCTTGTTACATGTATTTGCAGTTGATTCAATAAAGAGAGCTTCTGTTATCAATCTCGCCGACCACCCTGTGACTTTAGATTTCAAAACTGTCATACTATCCTATCCTATTGTATGGTTGTATGTTACTGCATGTAGTGCTATAGCTAAACTATTCACTAGATTTTTTATCTTATTTCGCTCAATCAACCTAGATTTTGCTAGGTTTTTATGTTTGGCTAGTCTGACTGGCTCTGTCCTAACAGATGGACCTATTTTTGACCTGACAATCATCGCAGGGTATTACATAAATCAAATTGTTCACCATACTATAGGATGGGATAGTATGACAGTTTTGAAATCTGAAGTCACAGGGTGGTCAGCGAGATTGATAACAGAAGCTCTCTTTATTGAATCAACTGCAAATACATGTAACAAGAATGATTCAACACCGGTCTCAGATATCTGGAAAATTCTACTACTCCTACAAAAAATAATAGAGGACAAAGAAAACTATAAAAATCAAGTTTCAAAGTCACGTGAACATATTCGATATGATTATGAACAATAAATTGTGTTCGTAACGTCATCCAGTAATTAATGACACTTTTTCACTGTGTGATACATCTAATAAATAAAGTAATATGGAATCACTTACTATCAGAGTGCCCACGTTTTACACATATATTATTAAGTGTCGCATTCTGTTAAAGAAACTTCGAGAAAGCTTCACTATTTAGAAACGTCACAGTTTCCTATGGAATATTGTCACGCCATTATTTCCACACAAATCGTCACCTGGAAATACTCTCACAAAATGAAGATAACAAATGAATGAAACTAGAAAAAATCTGGAGTACACTTGCAGTCTAGCAAACCATGACCTCAACTACGGAATATTCGTTGGTGAAGGTGCTTCCACTTGAGATACCTAACTACCCGCATCTTATATGAAACCACTAGAATCTGGATTTAATTTGAAGAGGTATATTTTGAAATAATTAGTTCTTTGGAAACATTTTGTAGCTTCTTGCATGGTAGGACTCAGCTGCCATAGGTGACTGTTAACCATGCGATTATTTTCACGATGTGTTCTGGGTGCTTTTCCATCTGCCTTGAGTGACGTGACAACAGAAGTCACGCATTTCGAATATAATAGGACAGGTGATGGGCTTCAACTACACATAATAACAAGGTAAAGGGATATCCAACTCAAACTTACTAATATCGTTACTTCCGCAACTCTAAGATATGAGAAAGATTTCCTATATGTTGCGAAAACAATTGCAAAAAAGATAATGTAGAATTCGACAGTGGTGAGCCAACGTTTCAGAAGCATAGATCAGACCATCAGCAGGTATTCGTTTGAATCCTTAATGGATATTCGTTTTTAAATGAAAAGTTTTAGGATCCTCCCCACTTATTTGAAATCAGCCTACATGAAGCTTTTTGTCACATTGTGATATGCATATGGTTTACCATTTGACTGCATGTTAATCCTACTCAATCAAATTTGTCCTAATGAAGAAGACACATTCAATCATCCAGCCCAAAAAACAATTACTATATCAAAAACAAAACAGAACAACATTGCTCGAATGAACTGATGCTGTGCTCAACAACCATTAATCAAATAACTTTATTTCGACAGAGGATTAATCATGACATTGATAAAAAATATCGTCAGTGCAAACATATAAATAGTGTGTCTTGGGTTCTGTGAAGAACACTTAGTTATGGAATATCACATTATGCAACATTCAATCCACTACTGACTTGCAGTATTAAGGGAAATGCGGTTGTTGATAAGAAAAATACACTTTGAATATTTCTCTACAATTTACGTTTTCACTGTAGTTTAGCTTCACCTTTACTGCCACTACCCTTACCATCAATGTCCTTCAACAACACCAAATGAAAATTGCCTGTGTAACCTACCTATCACAAGATGAGCAATCGTCTCTGTCCAATTGTCTGAGAAAATAGTGGCCTACGAATTGTCTTCACTCACCGCCCACAATGATTCTGATTCGCCGGAGACTGACATGTTATGCTATAAAAAACGAGGCAGTTGAGAAGGAAGTCGATCAGCAAGATGAAGATTATCTACTTGATCTGGATTGCATCGTTGGTCGTCGTTGGGAGTGTTGGTGAGTTATTGTGAACTTGATAATTGCATTTCTTGCCTCGAGTGTTTTTCCAATTTTTTTGAGACGCGTATTCGATTTACAGTTGGAAGTGAAATGTTGCATTGAATAAAGATGTAGTATTTTGATGTAGTTTTGTTCTCTGAGATGGATGGTGGTTTATTTGCGAAGCTCATGCTCAAGGTTACCAGGAGAGATGACTAATAAACTCGTTGCGAAATCTTAAAGCTCACTTCAGATTACAGTATGCGCTGAAGGCGTTGCCTATTAGGACAATGTAAGCTTCGGAAATAAACCACCAACCATCTCAGAGAGCACAACAAATCAAAATCATTCACCTGAGCTACAAACCTTCTCCATCATACACATGTACTATATCGGCTATGTCAGCTGTTCAATGCGATTTTATAAATGTAGAGAAAAATCCGAAAACGGTGGAAATGTATGTGAAATCTTCTTCTTCTAGTATTGGTAGTATACACAATATTGGGTGTTCAAAAGTCGAATGTGTCTCACCATTTTGTTTTCGGAATCATACTCGGGCAATGTGCACTTAAAATATTCACTTTGTCATTGAAGCCAAATTAAGCGGTGTATACGTATGTGTCATGATACAGAGATTTCATGAATAGAGTGTATGTGTTCATGGGTGCGCAACACTTGAAAGTGGAGCGCAGTAATAGCATGAGAATAAACAAATTCAAACAACATTTTCAGTCACATTTCACTTCCTCCCAACACATAATTACTGAGGTTAATCTTAAATAGATCCAAACCAAGTTCACTCTTAACAGTTTGGAAAAATTTGGGCATAAGGTTTATGAATGTGAAAAGCAATTTCATTATGTAAACAAATGCTGCGTTTTTACACGCTTATCAAATCCAACAATCTACACCTGGTTCTGTTATCTTTTTCAATTGGCCAATTTGACAACGGAAAAATGACCTCATGCTGAGGAACGATGATTAAGTTGCTTATATATAACTTGAGATTTTGGAAATTCTGGTTTAATAATACTTTGATGAAGCTATCAGCATTAAAAAGTGAAACGTCAGTAGAAGCAATATCGTTTTATTTTTCATTCATTGAGAAATACAAAAAACCTTAATTATAATACTGAGGTTGATGGTGAGATCGTGTTTGTGGTCTGCTTAACGTACCTTGTGTTTATTTTATGTTCACAGTGGGTCAAACGGAAGAAACGCAAGGAAACACGGACAGTGAGTTATGCTTTCAAAATCCACGTAGTATTATGAGTATACTTCAATAAAGCAAGTCTATGGCATCCTTGGTTGTATTTCTCTAACTGTGTCAATTACCCAATTGCACAGAAATGCGCGTGTATCACACATTCATTTTAATCTATTCTGAACGTGAATGCATATTGTGTATGTGTGTGTGCGTGTGCTCACAAGTTCAGTTTCACATGATTTTATGTCTTACAGTTTATGAAACGACAGAAGCACAAGGGTACTTTACCGGTAAGTTACATTCAAAAAGCTGTTATATACTAGCAGCTTTGAATGGAATGCATCACTGAAAATCGTATGAAATACTGTCTCATTCTGTTTCGCATTCATTCAGCCTAGATTAGGTTGATAGATGGATAGATGGATAGATTCACGCGATAAATAAAAAACTTTTGTAATGAATAACTGTAGGAGAAGAGTAAAATAGTAATAGCCAACACTCACTCTACAAGGTGTTGTAGTTCAGAACTAGCTAAAGTTAGTGTACTAAGAGATTTCCAATGACACTTTACATAAGAAGCATCCTTCCCATTAGAAGGTTTAATACAAACCAACCGCTTGACGAGAAGCTGTTACAGATGCATTATTTTGGGCATATTTTATTATCGTTAGTTTTAGACAGGAAAAGCATTTGTACACCTCTCATGAACTCGTCACCATTATCCATTACAATCAAATTGACTTGAATACAGACAACAAATTTGAACAATTTATTTCTCCTGGCATCGCAGTCACTTTGCTAATCATCTGAAATGAAAATATAATTGAAGCAGTAAGAGTTGTTTTGAAGCTGTCAGTAAAGTATGGTTTGAACACTCTGTGCGTCGGTGGCACAGTGGTTAGGACTCTCGCCGACCATGCACATGGTCCGTGGTTCGATCCCCTGCCGGCGCACATCCGATATCTATGGTTGGCCTGTAAATTTGGGCTACCGATATCCATGCTGAAAATTCCATACTTGTACTGAAAATACGGTGTGGAATCAAGCTGTAGTCAAAATAAAAATAAATAAATAATACAGTGTGAGTCAAAGACACTTACTTTCAGACATTAAGATATTGAAGTTCAGTCTGACTTTTGTCAATCCATTATTTGCATGAATTATCTACTGGTCATTTAACCTGTGAATGTCACCAATCTGCAAACAGTACAAACACCTCCTTCTTTTTTCACTACAAAAAATCAGTCATCCCTTGTATATTCCTTTGAAACACTCTAGGCAAGTCCATTATCATGTCGATGTACGACGGTTTGTGTAAGTTGAAGGGTTTTTATCTTACGGCATAATGGTATGCCAGAGATTTTAAAAAGCGATTGATTGGCAGAATAAAACACATTAGGCATGTAAAACGATATTCGTATTCATATTATTCCACTGCAGCTGTAAACAGTTGGGATAAGTCCATGATGAAGCAGAATTCGATGCAACAAATACACGAATGAGATGTACAAATGCGAATGATTATTTCCTTCGATTAGACATGATTGTTGACTGTAATTTTTGACAGAGGGTGAAAGTTGTAGTCACGCTGTGATTATTCAGTAAAGTGTGTGGTATCTGTTCAGTGTGAACTAAACATGTAGTATAGGATTTTTCACGCAGTTGATAATGATGCTGACAGTACGGCTAACTTGTGACTTTGCTCAGATTATCCAGTCCATACTTTAATATCCAAAACAATATTAAGATTCTGTGAAGATGAACAGAATCCGGCCTACAGAAGTGTACTTATTCACTGAGTTAAAATGTGCTATTTGACTAGTACATCACTTTTCAAACTGGCAACTATCGCAAATCTAATCAACATCTTTTGCTTGGACATACAGCTACATATTTCCAGAGAGTTTGGGTTAATCCTGGTAAGTCGTTTACATCGTGTCTGTTTAACCCAACTGCCTGCTGTTCAATTTTGAAATAATAATTTCAAAGTATAAGTGAAGTGAAAAATCCATTTCAATCTGAAAGAATCCTCCCACTGTGTATTATTAATTCAAAGGTATGAAAGAGGGAGACATCGTAAAAGTGGCACACCCAATAATCAAAATAGAATGATTAACTGCACAATTCAAATCACATTGAAAATGTCCGTTAATTACAAAAACGTCTGTGATTCTAGACGAAATTCACTCCTATATGGTGACAACTCGTTGCGACAGAATTCGTTTTCAGGTTGTTCAGTGTTCAAGCAGTTGTCTGTCTTACTTGCTGATTCATCAATCGAACAAAACAACAATCTGAGTGGAAGCGTCACTGTTAAAATCCAAACTCATTTTTTTCCGATTGTAAGTCACTTCACTGAAATGTTGAACAGCCTGCACAGACCATCCACATTCATTGAGAAGACATTCTTCGGTGAGCATAGTTGTGTAACAGCTAAACTAGTAATGTGAAAACGCTTCTCATTTCATCGACATAGATGACAAGATATAGATAGGTAAGACGATGTTTGAGGTCATACATCATGAGTACTTGGTGAGTTGGTTAGCTGAAGGAAACTAATTTCAACAGGTGAATGTTCATTTGCTTGAGCAAGAGAGAAGCATCATTACATTTTGTTCCAGTTCTTGTGAGACAATGAATAATGCATATTCGTCTGCTTGTGTTTTGTCTCTATTCACCATGTTTGATTGGTTGTCGTTTGCATATCTTTTAAGTCTAAATGTTTTAAATCATGCTGTAAAACTGCTTTGGTCAATGAATTCCTTCATTTTCAGTGGTAACAATTTGGAATAGTATTTTCCCAACAAGTAAGCTTTCTTACAATGGATTACTATACAACTTATTGTTCAACTTGACGCAAGTTTGTCGGTATCTTTCAGACGAATCTCGATTACTGAAAGCAGTAACTGCGTTGTATGCATTTTCGACACAACTCAGATGTCAATTAAAAGTACCACTGTACTGCAGAATTTGAGTTTAATGCCTCCACTTGAAGTTAACTAAATATCACACTTCTTAAATCTGTTGTAGGCAAACATATTAAAGAAAGACATGTACAAATGACAGAGGTGTGACTTCACTCACACCTTTGAGTTTGATTTACAGTAAAACCGTGTGGAGCAGAATAGAATAGGGATGGATTGGAGATTTATTTTCTCAGAAGACTGTTGACTGACATCACATGCGTGGCAGGCACTAAAATGGGACCTGAATGGAGATGTGGCACGATGTGCTGGGCCTACGAGAGTGATATGGTAGATATAATGTGAAGAGAAAATGATAGATGGTCGGTAGTCATGCTGCCGACTAAACAAGATGTCATAGAACAGAATACAATGAAGATGCGCTACTGAAGCCCTTTTTCAGCTGGGAAGTCAAAGTCGAATAATAACAATTATTATTATTGTAAAAGTTTGTGGAGAAGAGCAGCTAATGTAAACTGTGTCAAATGTCACACGTCAAATATCTTCACAGATGTTAAAAATTTCTACCACTTTTGACTTACATGTTGCATGAATTTGTTTGCAGATGATAAGGTGACAGAAATGCCGACGGTGAAATAAGGTCGGTGATTTGAATGATTTTTTTTGCATGAATGCTGTGAGTGATTATCTGCACAGTTTTCAGCTACCATGCATATCTACGACTGTCCTTAACTTCACGATTATTTTCATTTTCATGTTTATCCACCTGTGTAAGTAAGCCAGAGTGATGGTGTTAGAGATGAATAGATGTATATGAGAATCAATCAATAGCCGTAAGAGAAGAATTTTCACCTGCATTGTCATTGCCAGTTTCTGCCTGTGTTCAGTGTATATATAGTTTCGTATTCTGGTGTTTAGCAACGCTTCGCAGATCTTCATAGTGATGTCCACTGTTGAAAGACAAATGAGTGCATTTGTAACAATCGTAAATATTTGCTGACAAGGCTGTGATAGCTCTGAGTATCCACATAGAGATGAGTCATTACAAACACACTGCAACCAATAGTAAATATCTGTGTATTCATTCAAGCTTGAACTTTGAAGGTTCAGTAGCTCAGTTCTGTTCACACTTATCTACCGGTCAGGCGTGGCGCAAGAGTTGATAGACCGGGAATCAAACCCTGAAACTTGTTTGCTTGATGAGCCTTCAACCATAGAACTAACAATAACAAGTCTTACTAAATTCTCCATGTGTAAAGCGACAGTGTGCATTGATGAAATCTCTGCTCTCCTCATAATTGGCCTAACGAAATATCAACTTATGTCAACACTTTCAGCTACATAGAAGGACACAATTTGTACATTCTTTTCTGCAATAAGTCGAATTCAGTATTTATAAATGTTCCTTCACAGTAACAATCCAACGTGAACATAATGATTTAACCTCACAAATGTTTCACACAAAATTGTCGCAAACATTACTCCTAATTAGATGTATTCAAATAATCTCCTCCTCAATAGACAACTTTCTTCTAGTAAAATCCATTCATTCATTGATTCATTTCTTCTATTGCAGTCACAGTCAACGTGTGAAAATTGATGACTGGTGAGCCGAACATGATATTTCTTTCATTGCCCTGTCATCATTTGAGCATCGGTTGTATTTCACATGATAACTATTATTTTGAAATAGGAATGCTGAAGATTAAATGTGAATAGTGATAAAATATATAGATGGTGAGGGTAAAGGGAGAAAATTGCTCTACAACGATGTTGAATGCTGCCAATATTCAACTAATCACTTGGAAGCATCGTCTACTGAATATAACGTGATTGGATATCCTCGAGAATGTACATTTGCAGATAGTATCACAGTGTGTGAGAGACAGATTCCTCTGTGCATGTTAACGAGAATGAGAGCATGTGACTAGCTTCATCACTGAGATGTCCATTGCTATTCATTGTGCAACCAATTCAATAATCGAGAAAACAGTGTATTTTTTAATTCTACACTGCTCATAATGCAATGAGTCAAGTGTCTCGCTGATTATTTTATTCCATTTCTCTATAGGTAGGCGATCAAGCCGTTCACACTGATTAGTTGAAGAAGACAACTAACGTAATTTGATTTCAATAAAACTTTTTTCTGAACATTATTCATTACTTTTAATAAGATAAGTAGTTTTCTGTAGTAAATAAAAATAAATATAAATAAACATGACTTTGTAATCATTTCTTTGTTATTCTCTAATTTGAGCTATTCTGAATACGATATATATTGCTAGGCGATAGTTTTGGTTCAGTTGCGAAGACAATTATTGAAACAAATATCGAGGGATTTAGTCATAGACGTCAGTTTTATTAAGTGAGGTTTCAAAGTATAGCATTATATTCAAGAATTCTGATCGCTAGTGATGAATTTCTGGTTGAGTTCAAATACAGAACATAATTTAGTTAGTCACACATTTAAAGTATCCTGGACTGTAGACGAAGTTGAAAGATATTGGGGTTAGGAGTCGAGAGCCAGGTATTGAAGGAAAGTCAATTGATGAAATTTTGGATCTACATGAACTGACAGGTCTAGGAGTATTACTGTGTACGCTTAGCCACCGCGTAACTTGATGGGTAGTTTCAGCTCACATAAGATTGGTGATGATTGAATGCAAATAAGAAATCAGTGCATGAAATCCATAACAGTCATTTTAAACCACGTATGGAGGTGTGGGATTCCTATTAGTAGGACTTGCTATTCTAAGATGCAATGACTGGAGTTGATTGATGACATTGTGACATGTTTTTATTAGCGCAGAAGCAGTCACAGTTTGTGATTTCACATTTCCATTAAAACACTATTGTCTTTCCATGTTATCATGCTTCCGCTCTCACACTTCTGCCTACTGTCGTTTTTGCGAATCTCTTTTGTCATCGTTTATGTTCTGTATGGAGTGTGACGACACATATTGATGCACTTCTGTGAAAAGTTCTGAGTTGAAACCATTCACCCAGCACATTCACATATTCTCCACACTAACTTCATACAGTCTCAGTCCCACCTGATTTCTGTTTCAATCATTTCAATTGCAGGTGTCTTGTGTTTGGTGATTCAACGCACAAAGACTTGGTGATTAGTCACTCTATTCAACTAACTGCATTGCGTTTTAGTTTTCTGAATTTGTTCCACTCTGTTGGTGTGTTTCAGGCATGTAAGAGAGCTGCAGAGACACCGACATTTTCGTGACTACTTATTAGATCAGATATTCAGTTATGTGCGGCCACCAGTGTATAGACGTTTCACAATAAACTGAGTGAACGAACATATGAGGTGGCAATCGAATCACAAAATTTCGCAGAAGTGGCGGATATTTTTACAAATTATTGCGAAAGTAAAGCTCTTAGAACTTAGTATTCTATTTCCTAGATTATGATAATGGAAATGTGGGGATGACACACTCACTGTGTTAAAATCTGGACTAATCCGAACGTATTTCACATATAAAAATTCAGTAGTAGATTAATTGCAGTTAGAAAATTAACTGGACAAATAAGCCATGTGAGATTGCAAGTAACAGCTAAAATGACATCGTGGAGTAGTTAGTAGCATCTGTAGAATACTGTACTGATAATTGACAAAGATGTGTTCAACTCAAAGCCCAAGTCTTACTTTCACATTAATCGTTGGTTAAGATAATTGTATCCTCAGAAAAGAGCATTTCTTGAGGCTATTTAAGGTCCAAGAAACATTTCATCTGAATAGATATTTCTAAACTCACGAATGATTCTGACTCAAGTGATAATTTCGAGGAGGTTTTAATTAAATTAACATTTTATTGGAAAACGCCTCCATAATATCAGCAGATTAGCCGGAGGAATTAAACATTTGTTTTGCATTATTTTCTCCACTTTCCCTTCGATTCTCATTAACTTCCATATTCCTTCTTTGTATCACGATAAAGATTAGTCCAAAACTTCACGCATTTTATAACATATGTTGATATCTGCACTGCGGACACTGGCAGTGATATAAATGAAATTTTTTGACGGTAAATCAATTCACAGACTAAGATTCAAGTATACCCATATGAAGAAACTTGCTACAGCCAAAGTAAAACGCTTAGCCACAGTCTATCAATCTCCAAAAATGCAATTAAAATTTGGTAAGCGAATGGAATCTCATGCAGAAAATAACAATTTTGATTTCCATGATCAATCGAATTTTGCCATTTCCGGCTCGTTTCTAAGGTAGTTGAAGCAGGTATTTATTCAGAGGGTCAAAATCGCAATCCCGTTTTAGTGAAATAAACTTACAGTTCTGCTTCAAATTCAACATCATGTGAAAACATTAGCTTAAGACTGCTATTAGATATTCACTGCTTATCACTTCTAATGCAATCAGAACGAATTAAGGCACGAATGTTCGTTATCTGTGTGCATATAAATTATTCTCATAGTTCCTATTTATTCACCAAAATAAAAGAATGAATACTGTGGAAGAGCCGATTGGAGATAACAGTAGTTCAATGTTGATTGGAGATTTCCTTCAGCCACTGACTTCGTTCCGAAGTTTGCCTAGATGGTGGGTAACATGGCGTGGTAAACACCACGCCAAAGCGACCAGTAGAATTCCATCAACGTTAGATACAACACACGTCAACTTGACTACTCTAGGTGGCCAACTGATGCACTAATAACAGCCTTGGAATTGTCAGCCGCTGAGATGAACAGCTATAAACTCAGCATTGGATGATAGGCGTTGATATCTTCAAATGTGCATCAGTTTCATAGGAGGTCTGAGATGCGCATCACCGTGTGGTGTGAATACACTGGAAATATTTCTACTAACTGGCTTATAGTTTGAGCCACGTTATCTCCATCGTCGTTTTTTCATACCTGTTTGATGATACTTAACAAACACAGAAAATACATTCTGAATTGAAGTATGCGCTGAAGATGTTACCTAGTAGGGTGATGAAAGCTTCACAAACTAACTATCTCGCTCAGACAGCACAACAACAGCAAGACAGATTCTGAATCTTCCGCTCATTTCCCCTTCAGGGGATGACAAGTGCAAACACTACAACGTGTAGTATATTGTGTTCAGCTATCCAACACATGACTGAAATGCAATCTACTGTTATTATCAACGTTAAAATTTATCACTGCAAAATATATATTTCCAAAAGAATTCATTTTCACAACAAAAACAATGATATGGGGAGAATCACATGAGGAAAATTGAAAGTGTTTCTTTAGATATTCCCACATTCCAATACCACATTAGAATCAGTATGCTATATACATATGTATATGTTTTGAGTTCTAGAACTTCAGGATTTCATCGTTATCCTGAGCTATATACACTGCAAACATTTGTGTGTACTTGGACAGAAATAAAGGCTATTGTTCAAAGCTTTCTAATTGCACAAAATGAGCTTCAGGTGGCAGTCCAATAAACGAAATTCGTCAGAAAACTGATAACCTATTTCCGTATACACATTAAGTAATTTGCTTGTCTTCACCTAGCAAATATCAAGTATACAGAGTAAAGTTTGCGTTAGACTGCAAATATGCAAGGAAATGAAGCATTCGATTTAACTTTTACCGGAAATTACAATTCTAATATTATGAGGCAAATTTCTAGTGAACACCCTTCAAGACCATGTGGATGCATTGGTTAATCCAAAAATAGCATCCCTATGAAAACTTCAGGTCATGAATGTTATGAGTTTGCAGGAAGATCACTGAAATTGGGACTCTTCCAAAATTTACATTTTGAAAGAACAGTCATTATTGTGACCTGAATTCAGATCACTTCATGTATTTGTTTTAAATGTTCTACATTACTCATGCGCACTGTAACTGATTTTTCACCAGCATAGCTTGGCAAAAAACACGTGTTCAATCACTCACCTTGAAACGAGCTTTTGCTACTTAATTTAGCGTTGAATCTAGATAAGTTCAGTTAGTACCTTGATAATAATTGAAAGAATAATGCCTCTCATGCTGTTCAATCGATATTGACAGTTTTCCGCTTCTTGGATTAAAGCTGGTGCTCATTGCAGTGATTATTGACTATATTATGACAAGTCGATTTCTAATAGGTATAACTTTGATAAGGAACACACTTGTGATTGGTGGCAAATCCATTTATTAGGTGGAATATCAGTCTAGTTATTTCAAAATGCGATAAACTTACATTGAAATTCCAATTTTCAAGGAGGATTTGTGTTCTGCTTGTTTCACCGTCATTTCGCTTTTACTTTTTTGATACACAGTCGACATCACTCCCACCATATGCAAGTTAATCCCTTCCTCTACAGTTCAAGAGTCTCACAGAGATCATGAAATACACACCATAACAATACTCATCAGTCAAAAATTTCGCACAATGTTTTCGTGGATTGTAATACAACAATTAAGGATAAATTATCACGGTTAATGTACCAGCCACCGTTCATTTTAATTATTTGAAATGGGTAGTGAATAATTTAGGAAACTGGTGATATTTTATACTTCCTCCTCAGTGATAAAAAATTCAATGAATCATTGTTACGGATTCGTTACTTAACTAGAAGGTGAGCTGTTATGATAAGAGTTATATTAATTTCAGCTGGTTGAATACCCTAACGCATATTCTTTATACCTGTTGATAATCGCTCGACATATCACATATTTTGTAGTCATACAAAAAGAATAAATATACCGAAACGTATTATATACAAAAGGAACCGATTACCTGGCAGTGATGAAAAATGAATGTCTATCACTTCCTCTCATTAACTTGCAGAAAACACTAATTGTACTTTCTGGATTAATCGTCATTTCCGCTATATCGATAGTAAGTCAGATGAAGAATTCTGTGAATTTTCATGACTCTTGGTGATCAATAACTCCGGTGTATATCGTCTTCTATGTCACTACTATATCCTGATCAGATATTTTCAGATTAGTCGTTCCGTTGGACATAGGTAATTGTGTGTCTCTCACTGAATTACAGAGGGCGTTTCAAATGGATCACGTATTTAGAGGCTGCACTAATCGATGATGCCGAGATATCCTACTTGAACTACAAACGAATAAACAAAATTGACCTATGGATTCTCCGCCTCTCAAATTTGCATGAATTCTTTAGTCTACTCGATCACGTCAGCTGCGGGCACTAAGGGAATTTTACTTTCCGTGTGCTGAATTCAATTTACATTTGCTGCTTGAAAGCTCAACCATGTACTTTGTAATGTGGTTATATTTTGTCCTGTATTGTAGGTGCTATACCTAGTTGGACAAGGTGTACGGTGCTGCATTAAAGAGCCGACGACAAGTCTCCTACCACACAAAGCCTGCAGTGAATTCGACAACGGACAATTCATGTACCATTGAACTACTTCGAATAATGTTTAAAATTCTAGACAGCACTTATCACTAAGCAAACATTACTTAGGTAACTTAAATCATTATGGACAAACACATAAGTTGTACATTTAAATTACTTGCACAGATTTATTGACTGATGCTTTATGTGAGTTCCTGCAATATTCATGAATATAATTAAGAGCTAGGAACAATTTTTGCTGGGTTTGCCACTGAGGAGATTGATAAGTAGCATATGCATCATTCTCTGGAAGAATCTTGAATATTGGAGGGAAGAACTAATTTGCATGCCAAAAAATTAAAAATGATAATGAACCAACCTCGAAAGCATGAAAGGGAGATGAAAGAAGCAGAATGTAGGCAACAAAACCAAGGTATTGTGGTGTGAGCGCGGGAAACCGATCTTCGCGTTTTCCTGAATTGCTGACCGCAACGTTCTTGTTCCATATTGACCGATGGCAGCTGAAAGACAATTATTTTCGACAAATTTTATCTCAGCAGTGTGGCTAGCCAGTTAAACAGAACCAGTACATTTTACACAAAAAAAATTGAGCGAAGTTGGGAATTATGTGGTAATCATGAATCGTGTAACGAAAACCTCCTTAAGACAGTCCAAGATGGAAATCTTTACCATGACTTTATTCAAATAAAATCATAATCAGTTAGAGAACCATTGGAAAACCTGGGAGTACTGGACAGCTGTTTCGTCCTAGTTTGGGACTCTTCATCAGTACGCACCCACCGGGATTCGAACCCAGGACCTTCCGGTTACAAGGCGAGCTCGTATACCATTAAGCCACTGGGACCCGATCCAATGGTCCATGAATTCTAACTTCTGCCAATTCACGACATAGCGCGACCCCTAGCCAATGTCTTCGGCGAGTATTTGTCCTCACGCCCGACCTGCTGCACCCTACTGGTCACGACTTCTCACTAGTGATGAAGAGTCCCAAACTAGGACGAAACAGCTGTCCAGTACTCCCAGGTTTTCCAATGGTTCTCTAACTGATGTCAGCTCATGATGAAATCCTGTAACCAATCAAATCCCTACAAACCAACACTTGAAAATCATAATCATTGTCAACGTCAGCATACAAGTGCAAAGACAAGCAATTAGCTAAGAGTTTTAATCGAAAAATAGACAAACAATAAGTATGTAGCTGATATGCGAACGTCAGAATAATGATATAGATTCAAGGAGGAGTGAGCATAATCATTTCAAATACTCAAGCGAGTATCACTACAGTAAATAAACAGTTCAGGAGGGATTTTGCAAATAATTATTCCGTATGCGAAGCTTTTATATATTATGTACAATACAGTTTCGGGTCCCAGTGGTTTAATGGTATACGAGCTCGCCTTGTAACAAGAAGGTCCTGGGTTCGAATCCCGGTGGGTGCGTACTGATGAAGAGTCCCAAACTAGGACGAAACAGCTGTCCAGTACTCCCAGGTTTTCAATGGTTCTCTAACTAATGTCAGCTCTTGATGAAATCTGAATACGTTCTATTTGAAGTGATTTTGCTTCGTGACTGCTTTGTGTACTTCGGACAATGGAACTTATCAGATACTAGACACATTCGTAATCCATTGAGACAAATGTATTTCCTCGTGACCAGCCCAAAGTAAAATGAGCCATATGGCGAAATAGCAAATCACTGAAATCGTAGTTCCTATAAGGAACACGTGTTACTTACCACATAATCAGCAACTCTTAATCCAGTCAACAAAATGACGCCCAACACTACTATTCCACCAGCAAATCCTAGCACTATAATGATTTGTTTCTTAGTCAATTTAACCATTTTGTACCCTAATATCACTGCAATCAAAGAGACAGTCATCGTCAGAAATCATGACAAAGTATTTCATAATCCCTTTTTGGCTGTTAGGCCAGGTATTTCGAAAGACAACAATGAAATCTATATTACCCATAGACTAGATTTAAATACGAAAATATTAGAATGCTAGATGAGATAAATTCACGGTAATATATACACAAAAATTCATAATAGTGGTAGTATGTAACTCTATGATAGTTTATTGATAATACTTTTCAAAATGTGAAAAATTGTGCGAAAAAATATATTATTATCACTTCATGTTTTGAGCACAGTGGATTATCCTCCATGCCTGATTTTCTGGAGTACCAGAATTTCCATGTAAGAGAAAGTCTCTGATTTTCTTTAGTTTTTGTTGTTGTTTTAATTCAGTTATATCTGTGGGTCTCTAAATGCTTTCGTGCACATTTTTGATTTGTTTGCTGCCATTTCTGTGGTGCAAAGAAAAATGCCGTAGACGATTGTTTTATTCATCAGATCTAACATCACTTTTTCATATTATGTACTGAAAGTGGCTGTTTTACTTGAAAATTCTCGATGAAGGGCAAATATTATGCAATAAACTACACTGAAAATTGTACTATTATTACATGTATGGATAATAAAGGATTTTATGATGAAATAACCAGTACATATTTACCTTTCGAAATAACTGTCATTTTATCAACACCATAGAGTGGTAGCCTAACATTATTATTTTCATTACTCTCTCGAATCCCATTCAAAACATAAGAATCAATCAGCAACTCTTCTTTGAGGAATATTTGAACCCAGCTATGCCATCTGTCAGCCTTCATCTCATCTTCACAAGACGTCCTTCACGTCAACCTCCAACCACCGGTTAACTTGTTTTTTTCTTATTTATGTGCCACTAGACGGCAGAACGCCTGATGTCACTCAACAGTTCCCCATGCGTATGCTCTATCCATCTCCATTTCCTTCTGTATATGTATTATGAATTATGTTGTCAATCTCCACTGTTGCAAATCTTCTCCGCCTCACAATTAGATATTTACTATGGAGCCAGCGAAGACATATCCTAATATAAGGCCGTAGTTGACTGTTGGAAATGCTTCCAGTGATGTTTCAAGTCTCTGAATCCTATAGTAGTTATGATTTCACATTAGCATTGAAGACATAAATCATGTTCCTCATGCAGAGTGCAGCGAAATTCTACATTCATTTCAGAGTAGTTAAAGTCTGTCATGCGATACCTGTCACTGAAAATTAAAAGAAGATTTTCAGCATGTAATCGAAATCTTGTCACCTGAATAAATCAAAGCAGTGACTTCCTTCAAATTTCCGTGATTGATGGTGGATGGTGATTGATGTTGGTAATGGTTGGTGATGAACTCATCTTCCTCGTCCATTCAAACTTCTTCTTCCGTCAGTTAGTTGTTTGTTGACAGTAGATTACCGAATTTGTGTGACACTAGACATAAATAATCCGTGACGTCCAGATCTACAGTATTCTTCTCTTTCCAGCATATTCTCACACTACACTGTCTGCCACATAATTTAGTCCAGCACAGTCAAGAATATTATTGGCGTTATTGTCTTACTCTTGTCATCACTTAATATTCATCGGTGCAGTCTCCACTGTGAATCAGTTGACATCAACTGGAATCAGCATGTAGCCATTGAATGAAGTTGACAAACATCACTAATATACCGAAGTTTTTCTGCCCAGTCATTCTTGCACAACGATTATTCTCTTGTTCGTTTTCTATTACCTAAACCCTCATTTGCATAAGTATTTCCTTATCAAAGTAGCCCAATCTAAAGCAGTCTGAATCGCTTATGTTCACAAACTGATCAGTTATTCAAAATACTTATCACTCCACAATCATTTACCAACCAAAGAAGTAAACAGTCAGTAAACCAAGGCATCAGGAATTGCAATGAGCTTGACTCAGACAACACAAAACAACACGTTTTGAGAAATAATTCAGTCGCTTTGCGATAACTGATCCAAGATACCTGACCCTGGTGGGTTTAACTACCTTGCCTTTACACTGAATGAGACTTTCATTCCTTGCAGTCCATCCTTTCAAATGAACTATGAAAGATATATCTGCGTCAAGCACCCTGAAGAAGAAAATGATGAAACTAGTTAGTCAAATGAGACAGAACTTTCACGAAACATTAGAAGCCTTCAGGGAGCAAACGCATTCGTTCATTATACAATACAGTTTCATTGAAAGCCAATATCGTCCCAAATACTTCCAGATGTAAAGCTCTGATAATAATGAAACAGTAATTTATTCTTACATAACATTGGATCCTGAAAATGAACCTCGCATGAGTAATATTCAACAGTTCTTAAGAAATATTTGTTATAGTTTGATATCAAATCGTATTGCCATTATTAATATTAGAACAAGACATATAAGCGAACAATAGTATTTTCAATTAAATCTTCTTCAGGCTTTACTCTAATTTACATAGATTTATATATAACAATTTCAACCAACAACGGTGATTTTGTGGATCAAATAATAATATAATACTACTAGTACTAATAATAATAATGTGGTAAATGTTTTGAACGTCGTTAATAACGACGACTACAGTGATAACAGAATATTGATAATAAGGTTTGTGCAGGTGGCGATACGAATAACAAAGGTAGTAATGTGTGTATACATAGACAATTCAATAAATAAATTAGGTCCAATCTTAAAATATACGTAATACTTAAAGTGAAGTGGACAGATAATCAGAGGTTAAATAAATATCACAAAAGTACGAATGAAATGGAAAATAAGAAAGCGTGGGAGGCTTTCGATTAGAATTTATCTAGGCCAAGGGAGGGAAAAATGTAGAACAAACTTCTTTTGTATGCAAAGACTAGTATTTTTCTCTCGAATTCTCATAGCTCCGGCTATGTATAAAGAACAGGTTCGAATTCAGTTCGAAAAGCCCAGCTGAATGCGATAGATAACTTTGAAAGCACTATTTCTGTCCACTTGGTGACCACCAGCAGTCAAATGAGTCAAAAAAGAACTTCTTATAGATGTTATTTGGCTTTTTCTGAACTATGAAGTAAGATGCTCATTAATACGTTTGTTGAACTGTCTAGTTCGCCCTACGTAACTCTCTTCACAATATTGTTCACTTATATGTCTTGTTCTAATAATTTGATATTAGCGTCTTATACAACCTGAAAGTTACAACTACCTTGTTCTAACAGATTTTCAAACCTGGTTTCTGAATCACTACCACCGCAAATGGTTACAATTGATGTGAGCTGCAAGGAGGAAATGAAGACCACAGACTTTCGGGAAGAGAGCTTTCACTGTAATAGATAAAAGCTTACAGCAGTTCCATGTAATATACGCATAAATAATATTGATTTAATTGGCATTCTTTTGACAGTAAATTGGCAAAATGTTTAGGGATCAAATTGGAGAAAAGTCAAACTCAGTACTGTAAAAAATAATAAAATGAAATAATTTGGAACACAGATATGTAAATAAAATACTTCTACAATGAGTTACTCGCAGAAATACAGATGATAGAAGGAAATTCTCGTATAGTCCACGAAGAGTTGGTCTGTAGATAATGGAGTTCAGAAAAAGAATTAAAATACAGACTCACAAGGTAGCTGCACACATTGTGATAACTACTGTCAACAAAACCATTGCACACGACAAAATAAGATACTTTGTTTGATTGGAGTTTTCATTCTAAATACAAATAAATTTACCTACCTTCAGATAACAGCTTTCTGGAGAAGTAACTCCAAACTTAGTGTTCTACAAACTAAAGTCTGGGCGATATCGTTCTTTTAATGCAACTCTGATGTTTCACTCATTTTTACTTTTCGCTTAGTTCAGAAAAACAAACACACAGATTGACTGTCACTTGAAAAATTCGAAATATTAAATCTTAACTATAGAACACTGACGTGTATAGTGAAATACTTTCGTAGGCCAAAACAGACGTGTGTGGCAGCTTCTGATGTAAAGAAACTACTCCTTTCAGTCAAAAATTAAAGTGGTTCACATTTCTTTGCTGAAAGCAATCTTCCCATTGTAAGCGTATGTTTCTTATGTTCCATGGAATTACTCAGTCTAGTTTCCTATCATTCTACTGATTCCAATAATGATTAACCTTCACAAATTACCCTCATACGAAGGCCTATTGACAGATGTAGAATTCCGAAGAACATTAGCTTGGGACATCCAGAAATTTCCCTCCAGTGAGAAAATGTAATCAAGCCAGAATGGCCTACCTTGAAGTCACACTGTTTCTCAGCCTAAAGTTTGCCACCCTGAACATGCTTAATAATAACATCACTGGTGAATATGCAAGGGACATAGCAGCAGTACTAGTTAGTCGTGCCAGATGTTGATCCGCACTTATCATCACTTGATCATCACTTATACTTCTTAACTGAAAATTTTCCTTTCACTATACCACTATCGGATGGTTATTTGTTTATCATTCTAACGTCTGTCTTAATCTTTATCCCCTGACTTTATAGTCACCAGCAACTGCGATGTTCACAGTGAACTCTAGACTCTGAGCACCTCCATTAATTTGTACGGTTGCTCATTCATTTGTAGTGGGAAAATCATCAGCTTATCTGAGCTTTAGACTTCATCACCTTCCTGGAAGCTCCTTATTGTCACTGAATAATATGGAATCGGATATCAAGGCGTTGGTTCATGTCATTGTCGTGTAATATGGTGAGCATTATATGAATTCGAATCATACTTCGTATGTCAACAGGAATTATTCATTGCAAATCTTGTGGTGTCACTTACCATAAGAAATTCTGATAACCGATATTAAGCTATTGGGACTGCCATACGTATAGGAGGGACCACAATAAATGTAAAAAATGAAGTATATATACGTCTTATTATAGGAAGTTCCATCCGAATGTTTAAATCACTTCACTAAGTATAACAAAATTCTGTTTGAGAGAAGGTTTCCACAAATTCTAGCTATTAATGAGATCAATCAAGCACTACCAACAGCTTAAACGAACGTACCGTTGTTAGATCATTATTATTATTATCATTAACAGGTATAATACAAATAATAGCAATAACTGTATTCATCGAAATGATACGTCATATGAGATAACTGTGTTTCAGTTATCTCTGAGTTGAGGAACGCTATTCTTGTGAACGCACTCATGTTTTCGACATTTTACACTCGATATGAAATACTGTTATCGTTGGCAAAACAAACTAATAAAAATTCATCAATATTTAAGCCTACATGATTTCATATTGTTGAACTGACGTTAAAGCTTCAAACTCTCTCAATAAAACGTTTCAGTGTTATTTATAAGCATTGCGCGAATGGGTGGGACGCTACAGCTACTGGTGTACTTTAGACTTCTGTTCATATTCTGACACCATATTGGTTGTTGTGAATAATCTCTGCTCCAGTGTGATTGGTAAATTATTATTTGTCATCTCATATTTATTTCATACACGTTGTAAGTCGAAGGTGCGGATATTTTTTCTGAATGCTACTGTCAAGCCTGATTCTATCCCTATGACTGAAAGTGAAAATTTTCTGAAATGAGGAATGTATGCTTATGGGAAAAATTTTATTTATAAGTGAAGTGAGAGAAGGTTCATATTCACGTGATGATTCCTTCAGAGAGTTTCTGAAGAGACGAGTGCTCCGAAGAATGAAGTCGATCTTTTCAGAAACTCTCACTCACAAGTAGTAATAACAAAACAGTCAAAAATACAAACTTCTAAAATTGAAGTAGATTATGTTTCTCAATATCTTTCAATTTACGCCTGACATTTTATACTACTGATTGACAGATATGAGTAGCTGAATGACATCTAAAGGAAATAGGCTGATTCTGAGTTCAAGTGATTCAGTGTGATTTGGTTCTTTCAGCTTTGATGAGCCAAGTACGCCACCGATGAACAGGGCCTGAAACGAGTTAGATGTATTTTTTCATTGTTTCAATCACTTTTATCTAACCGGCCAACAAGCACCACTGGTTCGTGTTAGTGGTGGCCATTCAGTCAATAATATTAACTATCATCAATATATGGTTATTTTCTAAATGAACATTTATGGTATCCAGGCTACCATATACTTCGTTTGGAATAACTTCAGCTTCACAGGGCATCGGTGGTAAAATCATAACATTGAACTGTTTCATTACGAAACCGAGTACCTGATTTTTGAGTTTATCTGTTCTACTTCTATGTCCTGCTGAAGGAATGACTTGATCGCCTCGATTTCGTAGTGAGTCAGCTCTGTTGTAGCACATCTGTCAAATCTTACCACTCCGACCAATTCTGTCTATGCTATTTTCATATGTAATGCCGATGAGATTGTCCCATTTTATAAAGCTTCAATTTAATTCCGTTTGCGGCACAACTCTACTTTTGCCTAATTAACGTTACAGGCTGGACTGTACTGTAGATCCATATTAGTTTGTTTATTGGATATATCACACAGTGAAACAGTATTATTTACTGGATGACGTTTCGAACAAAATTTATTGTTCATAATCATATCAATTGTAATCACACGACTCTGAAACTTGAGTTTTATAGTTTTCTTTGTTTTTTCCTATTTGTCGTATGGGTAGTAGAATTTTCCAGATATCGAGGACAAGTGATGAATCATTCTTATTACATGTATATGCAGTTGATTCGATAAACAAAGCTTCTGTGACATTAGATTTTAAAACTGTCATCCTCTCTCACCCGATTATATGGTTGTGTGTAACTGCATGTAGTGCTATAGTTGAACTATTCTCTTGATTTCTGAACTTATTTGGATCAACCAATCTAGATTTTGCTAAGTTTTTATGTTCAGCTATTCTGACTGCCCCTGTTCTACTAGTTTTACCTATGTATTTGACCTAACAATCATTGCAGGGTATTAGATAAACTAAATTGTTTTGTTTTGAAGGCTCTACAGGGTCCTATAACCAACAAAGCTTGTTTGTAATTGAGACTGTTGGTTTGAATGCCGTTTTTATTCCTGCCTCGTTAAGAATTCTGCGTAAGGCTTCCGAGTTTCCTTCCTTGTATGAAATTACTACTGATGATTTAGATTCCTTATTGTTGGTGTCGTCAATAATATTTTATTATTATCACTATTATTATTATCATTATTAATTTTATTTTGCATTTAAAAAATAGTTCAGCTATAGCACTACATGCAGCCACATACAACCATACAATAGGATGGGAGAGGATGACAGTTTTAAAATCTAATGTCACAGGGTATAGGGAGAGATTGATAACAGAAGCTTTGTTTATCGAATCAACTGCAAATACATGTAATAAGAATGATTCCTCACTTGTCCTCGATATCTAGAAAATTCTACTACCCATACGACAAATAGGAAAAAACAAAGAAAACTATAAAACTCAAGTGTCAAAGTCGTGTGATCACAATTGATATGATTATGAACAATAAATTTTGTTCGAAACGTCATCCAGTAAATAATACTGTTTCACTGTGTGATATATCCAATAAACAAACTAATATGGAATTACTTACTACCACATTACCCAAGTTTTGCACACATATTATTATACTGTAGATCTTTCTGCTAGGTGTTTTTTTTTAAAATTTGGAAAATATCCTTCTGATTTGGCTTTCTTACATTTATTGAGCAACACTAAAAGATCCTGAGTGTGAAAAAACAAAACAGTTCTAAAAGTTGATGTCATCAGAATAGTAATTTTGCTCGAAATATTACCAAAAACAAAAACGTATCACTGTGTGTAAATTATAAAAATACTATTACAGTTTATTTGACGTATTCCACAGTGCTCAAACCCTTTACTGATATTAGTGAGATCATGTGCAACATTTAACAATCTGTCACGTATTCTGCGGATCTGAAAACCCTTAGATTTTATCAACTCATTGCAAGGCAAGCCGTCTGAAAACTCAGCCATTGAGATGGACCGTCAATTTGCAATACGAAGTGCGACCACCAGCTAGCATTTCCCATGAATATCTGTCCTCACATCAGAATTGAGGGAAAATCTGATCATAAACATTTTTATAGACAAAGACATTTTATTTTACAGGAAATTCAGTCTTTGTATCTCAGGATGGAACATGGAGGACATGATAAAGGCGCTCACCTGTTTCTGTCCAGTTGCCTGTGATTAGTCGTCCTAGTAAACTAAGGCATTCAGTATGCTTTGTCCTGCCACGTCGAATCTAATTCGTGTAATATGTTTAATTACACTCGGTGATTTTAGAGGTAACGGTCCTGTAGTCAGTCTATAGCAGATTTCATTACAGACAATAATATCCCATATGGCCAGAAAAATCCCAAAAATCAAATTTTCCGAAATTTGAGCTAGCCATGATTTTTGATTTTTGATGCGAATTCATTTCAAAGCATAATGGATATGTAAGTGAAGTAGAGTATATGATGACAGTGCTTCATAATTTGGGCGAGGTGATCAAAAATTCTGCCATCATATTTCATGCACATTTCATTACTGATTTAATCCACAAATTAGAAATAAGAGATGTAATCTACTTAGTAAATTAACAAACTGACAGAAATCGAATTGAAATTCCATACATTCATGATTTCGTTTTTTTTAATTTTTTATGTTTTGCAGGTAGCTCTCGCTAAGTCACCTATTTATTTTGAAATCAACTGTCATGCGAATCAGACGTGTTTACTAATTTCAGTGTTTACTTATTATTAGACTTTGAATCTCGTCATTAAGAAACGAAATATTTGTTGAATTCACATATCGAGTAAAAAGTCTTTATTGTATTAACTAACAATTACTGAAAAACACTGAATAATTTTAGAGTACACAGTTCTAAATCGTCGAGACTGTAAGTCTAACTCAGCCTAATGAATAAGTGGAGAGTAGTGAAGTAAACAAAATAAGCTCTAACATTACAATCTTTATCGCCTGAAAATGTTTACATTATTTCACTACTTATTGTAATTAGCCTTGAACAAAGTCCATTATTCAAAAAAAACAATAACGATAAATCTACTTTTCATAAGTGATTTGAGAATTGTTTCTTTTTTAAACAGTGAAAAGTTAACTAAAACGATTTGTCTATTCGTATGCTTCACAGTTTAGTGTATATAAGTAGTCAGTAGGAATCAACGATTGCCGCAATGACAAAAAGTGTCATACTTTTATCCTGTGTTGTATATTTTTTGCTAAATTTGAAATTTTTCCAGATGATTTACCACGCATATTTGAATCATTTCACGTCTGTCTTTAGTCTGGAGATTTCTAGATTATATTTCTTTTAAAACAAAATACTCATATCCACAACTACTCTCTCCCTTTATTACTGACTATTTCAAAGTGTTCCCTTTAGTATGTAATGCTTATCATGGAAGCTCATGCTAGCCACCTGAAAACGTAATCACCTATTACAGCAAATCCATTAGTGATTGATGAAAATCGTAGTTTGGGAAGAACAATATATCCTTATTTACAATCGCCTTTATGCATCACAAAGTTTCTGATTTGCAGTTGTCAGCATTCGCACATCAACTTTAATTTAGAGACAACTTCGTGACTACACTCATCAATCATCACCTGAAGGTGTTAGTCTTACATCATTTTTCATAAAAATCATCAGTGCAGATAATTATTCTCTACAATTAGCATATATTCCATTTATTTCAGTTGAATAGCACCTCTGCAACAGGTTGAAAACGTGTAGTGAAGGGACAATTAAATCGTTGACATTAACTTCAAAATGCATGAAAAGAACGCCAACAACTGATCATTGAACTAGAGATGAAGAGCAAAGCAGTAACATATATTGCTTCAAAATTATCGGATGTAAACTAAACGTACGTTTATTAGAGTCAACATAAATAAAATTAGTGCGTCGGTGGCACAGTTGTTAGGACCCTCGCCGACCATGCACATGGTCCGGGGTTCGATCCCCTGCCGGCGCACACCCGATATCTATGGTCGCCCTGAATTTGTGCTACCGATATCCATGCTGAAAATTCCACACTTGTACTGAAAATACGGTGTGGAATCAAGCTGTAAATAAAAAAATATAAAAAAAATAGCTAAAATTGCTTTTTATCTTGAGGCTATTCTCCCTTTATAAAGCTCTCTTCTTTCATAACAGCATGAAGGAATAATAGTGGCTGTTAGGGATTTTTTGGTTTATCGACTTATTGTTAATATTCTGCGATACCTTTTTTGACACGGATTTCATCTGATAAAAAACGTGTAAGGCCTGAATCTGCTAAATTATTTTGAATTATTTAATGAACAGCCCACTTCATTCTTGAATTCAGTAACATAGTGTTTTTATCATATATATTTAATTGAAGTTATACTTCAATATTTTAACGAATACTGAAGTTATTCACTGTGAAAGTAGGAATAATAGTGGATTTCACAGCCCGAAGAAAATGTCTATCTGACTAATTATCGTTAAGACGAAAGTGACGATTACTCTGAATAATGTAGTTGAAGGTATTACAGGATCTCCAAAGATTGGAGCGTTTCAGTATAGAGTTCATTGTAAATCTAGTAGAAAATAAACGCACTGACGACTCGAAACACAGTCATCCAGTAAACGTACATCATGAAAGAAACTATCACACGAATAAAGTTAATGTAACTTCATCATTTTTTGACTTTTCCAATATTCCATTGTTTTATGAATTAGCCACCTGGTTGATAGTAGAAAAATATTTTCAGTCGTGATTTAAATTATTAAATTAACATGCAATAGACGACTTGACTTTCCTTCTGAATATAAATATTACCAGTTAATAAACACTTCAGCATGAATGTAAACAAAGTTTGAGACAAAGTTCAGAGAATTAGGTGAATATATATTTACATATAAGTTGAGCAATGATGTAAGTCCATTTCATAGCGTCTGGTGTAAGATGATTGTTTTTATAGAGGTAAGCACTTTGTTTCTTATGAATTGTAGTTACTATCACTTTCTTGTCATCAATGGCTGCATTCTTCGTTTAATCTTAGGCATTCTTATTTCATGATTTCATAGTTTATGAGAATTAATATTTGATATGTATATTGAGAAGTCATCACAACATCAGAGAATCTGTTGCTTTACGCCTTTTTATTCTTTTTAGGAATTTTATTGACATATCCCATTACTGCTTGCAATTCCGAACATAGTGCATATGTGAGGACAGGCTTTTAGAAGAACTGTTATGGTGAATGATATGTTTGATATCAACTCCAACTTTCGAATTTTTTACGATATGAATTTGTCACAAAATTAACATATTCATCGATGTCATCGCTCATTTATGTAGGCATTGTTCATGCATTAAATCATTCATGCTGAGAAATAAGGACATATTGGTTTTATCTAATATCAACAGTCACCAATTGTGTAACCACTGTGGGCAACGCTTCAAAATAGCTTTCTTGATTTTGTTTAGAATCAGTTACCAATGGACGCTATCAGAAGTTTTACTAACATGAACTAAATATTTTTCCTTCAGGCGAACGAAAGTTTTGGTGCTCAGTGGAAGGCTTATGCAGCAATCGGTTGTCTTTAAGTCTTCAATTTCCGTAATGTTTGCGAATAACACTATTAGCTGTAAATGGCTTAAAATATCTTCACATCACTTCGTGATTACAACCTCAAATCTTGACATGATAGTGTGCGTGGGTGGCCCAGCGGCTAAGATTGCCGTCAAACATGCACATGGTCCGAAGTAAGACCCCTGTCGACGCACACCCAATATCAATGGTAGGCCTGTGAAGTTGGGCTACCGATATCACACGCTGAAAATTTCATACTTGTAGCAAAAATACTCTGATTTCGTGCTTATTGGGGTCTCTTCGGATATCTTTTGACGTCTCTGCTCTACATGTAAAGACAACTGTTGAGTTCCATGTTTTTGGAATGCTTTTTCAACCATACTAATGTCAGTGTTAATTTTGTTGATTAAGTTCTCTTGGTAGTTATTTTGTTTGAGAGTCTCAGTAATCTCTTCCCTTCGTAAATGTTATCAATAGGTGTGCTCGTCATAGAAGACTTCAAGAAACTGCTAGATTTGCGTTGATGGCCTGCGGTAATTCAAAGTCTAAATATGTGTTGGAATGGGTTTTCTTCCTGAATATGGATATACTGAAATGTCTGTTTTCCCTCCTTTCAACTAGGCAGTCTTGAAATGGTAGTTCACTGACGTCTGATTCTGTATCTGAAATAAACTGGATTTTCAGAAATGGATTGTTCAGTTTCCCCGGGAATGAACTGTGTAGATTCTGTTTCAGCACAACAAAATTGTCATCAACATATCTTAACCATATTTTAGGCGTGAGTATGCTTAAAAAGATGTTATCCTTGAATCTATTCATGAAAAGATCAGCAACTATTGGGAAAACCAGTGAACCGAATGCAACACCATTTATCTGTCTTTATGAATTCCCCTTAAATGTAAAATAATTACTTTCTAGACAGAATTTCAAGCTCTTAATTATTTCACTGGTGTCCAGTTGACATCTTTTTGATAGCGTTGTGTCTGATTCTAGTAAACTGAAAATGATATCAAAACACGATAATGAGAATACTTGTACATAATGGATGAATATCACAGCATACCATAATATAGTCGTTATACACTTCTCGGTGTTTTATTGTGCATTTGAAATCACAGTAATCTGAGTGTATTTTGCAGTGGATGTCATCTCGAAAATAAGTATCCGAAAAGATTGTATGTCAGTGAATTGGTAAAATCCACTACTGTTCTTAATTTCCCATTCAGGATTGGGTCTTGAAGGAGTCTGTTGGTATTCAGTTTCCTTTTTTTGAGTTGCTCAGATCTTTCCTTTTCTTCAGAAAGTAAGTGTGGTTCATCGGGTACGTCTTCAGTCGCCTTCTTTGCTGGATCACTCTGGTTCGTTATCACAGTGACGTTTTCCTTTAGTTATAACGATGCTTTTTCCTTATTTGAGGTTTCTTGGGGCCTCATATTCTTGTTTTCTGGGATTAGATGGTATGTTTCGCACAGATTGTGATTCTTCATTGGTAGAGCAGGAACAGTCATAGGTACCTGTTCCTGAATCCGTAATGACTTCCTAGTGATGTTGGAATTCAATCCTTTCTGCAGTAATGATATTTCACTTTCAGAAAGTATCTTGTCCGACATCCTGTGTGTAGTTTTATTATTCTTCATATCACTTGCTGAGACTTTCTTTGATTGTTTCTTTTCTTCAAGTGTCTCCATATTTGTCATCTTTTGGTGACATTATGAAAATCTGATACTCGTTCATCAAATAATTTTTGAAAAATTCGAATATATTAGAGTTGTAACAAGCAGGGTTAAACAGTAGTCAATATTCTGATCCTCATATACCTCTTTCCACAGAGAACATAGAGTCGAGGTTACTTCTTTTAAGGAATTCAATGTGCATAATAAACAAATCCTAAACAAATCAACGCAAAATCAGGTATGCTCAGTGAATGTTTAAAACTTTTACCGATTAAAAATGATATGAATTGAAAGTATCATACAACATCAAAAAGGAGTACTTACACGATAACATCACTATAGATAGTGAAAATAGTGACGTCCTGCTCAAAACTAGGGCTATCGAAAGTTTGCATCTTGCACAATGAATGTACTTTTCCAGATTTATCTTGCTTTAATCATTGAGTTATATCTCAAAATCTTAGTGTCTACTCCTCAAAATATTCAAAATGTTTCCTACCAGTGGATCTATGGGTTTTTAATCAAATTAGGAAGAAAGCATCATGGTGGGTGGAAACGAGCTTTGAAGCGTATTCAAGTGGATCAGATGAATGTTCCTGTGATTCTGAGCACAGTTTTCAAGTCATTACTGAACAAGATAGTATGCTTTATTATCTTGAAATGTTTGTTGCAATACAGGTGTGATAGCGCTTCATGAAACTTAACTCCACCATTTATATGATGACAATTTAGTATCTCTAAATGGATTCACTATGCACTGATATGGCTGATTCGGTTCAAAGTAGAAGCGAAGTGGTGGTATTGCCACTTTTATTATTCATATTGGTCTGCTGCTAACTACTTCTGCTTCAAATTTTAAAACGATTCTACTGACTGTGTAACTGTTAGATGTCTCACTAAAACTTCAATTTTATCACTAACACTTATGTCACATCAAGTCTCCTGGCGATTCATCGGACACATTTCACCTGTGCAGAGGATTAAATACGTTTCGATAAAGAAAGGAAGACGAAATTTGCTGTATAAAATCATATCATTCTATTTCACAGGTTCTCATCAGCTGCAGACCACCTGAAATTACAATGGTTATATAAATGATAATAACATACTTTAATGTTTGAGTAGTAGTAGATAAGACAGAAAATTGACGCATCCGAAAAAGAATGAAAGCATTACAATTTTTTAGTTCAAGATATCATCATCAATTTATACACTTTCAAAGTCGAAAATAGGGCGGAGAGGTAAGACAGAAAACAGAAAAATTGATTAACAGAAACAGTGGTAGCTTGTGGGTTCACATAGAAACTCCAAAAACAAAGGCGGTTACAGTTTATGAGAAGTAACTTATTTCGACGTGGTTGACCAGCTGTAGATATTTTTATCTTATTCCTTATACTGCCCATGGGTTTCTAGAATACCTCATATAGGCCTGTTCATTTTGAAATTGACTCATAAGGATATTCGAGGCTGAATGAAATCTTGAACTGCAATGTCAATGGCGGTTCCATATTTCAAATATAACGTCGAAAGAGAAAAGACTTGGTAACGGACTTTTATTAGGCATATTTCAACATGGATAGCCACAGTTCATGTAAGTCCGTTCAGCGGATATGTGGTGATGCGATGAGCAAACACTCCAAAAAACTGAAAATTAAGAATAATTACGAATGTAGCTGACGTCATTATTTTTTATGTTTGTATGTATTTCTTACATTTCATAATTTTAAAGTACATCGTATCAAGTTTTATATTTTTGAGTTAATATTTTATCTAAACGTTTTGTCTGGAAGTCTGGATCAAAGTTTCAAGTATGAGATGAATATATATGAGCACGAGCACTTTATTCGAATATCACTAATCTGACGTTTAGTTTGAAATCATATTTTATTCACTAGTAAGTTATCCACCTTCTTTTGTTTGTCGGCATTATAATTTTGTTGTCGTTTAATGAAGTTGCGAATATATTAGTGTTCAGCACACTTCCTTCACTCGGGGCTATGTGTTACTTCAACATTTCGTTACATCATTTATATATACATATATTAAATAAACCATTTGTGTTTAAGTATGTGGAGACTCAATTTGAAAGAGGATTTTTAAATGTGAGCAAAGTCAACCTACTTTGTTCCTGCGAAGCTTGTCATTTGCGTTTTACGTTTACACATTAAAGCATCACTGAACCAATATTTAAAAAAAGGGGGAGAAAATGCTGTAATTTCATGCATGAAATAGTATAAGTAGTGACAACCACACTGATGACTGAGTGAACTGTCCGAATTCGACATTATGTGAGTGTAAATGATAATCAATTTCAAAATAAACCCTCACGAATATCGTTTCACCTAAAACTTATAATGAATTTCTTGTTCTTTAGGTCAGAGAAATATTTTAAGATGAAGTTGTCGCACACTGTAGCAGTCATTTGCATGTGAGTCCCACATTCTACTATATTTGAGTGATAAAAGCCATTTATGAAATTTACTTTTATATACGTCGTTGTTAACCAGTGATTACAAGCACAATGTTCAACTAGATGAAAAACAATCAGTTCGTCTGAAGCATGAGATAAGGTGACGGTCAGAAATGTATTTTGTTGTATAATTAGTGCCAGGAATACTCCTTCTACTTTGGATTAATACACATGCTTATAAATAACACCACAGAAATTCACTCCCCAGTTTCATCTTTGTCTTTCAGAGCAATTCTTTTCGTCATCGCTTTAATACTGTGCCTCAAATACAGCAGAAACTGGAGAATTGAAAGAATATTCCTCGCAATAGTGGTAAGTTCTCCTGAATGCCAACTTATGATGATCGTTTTTCGTATACTGGCCAGCTCACTATAAAATTGAAAAATGGAATTTATTCAAACAACGAAGCATGTTGCAGTGGACGACTTTTATCCAAACTCGTCCATAGTGTGTGTGTTTGGCTTGTATTAACAGAAAACGAGTCTGACCATCATTAAATCTGCACTTGGAAAACATGATAGATTTCTGAATCAGTAAAGGCACTTAACTCTTGCGTAGTCAAACTCAATTACTACATGTTATGGAAAGACACGTTTTTTCTGACTACACATCACACGTGATAATTGCTAGCCCCTAGTTTCGGTAGTTCACTGATAAAATGTACCAAATCGGCAAACTATAAGACAGGTGTATATCTGGCCTGTAGCCACGAAGCTCCACCGAAGAAGCAACTCTCGTACGAGCCTCTGAGACAGAAGCTTTTTTGAAGTTTGATATAGTATAATTTTTTGTGCTAAATGATACAGAAGTTAGATATGGCAAAACATTTATGGAGACTATTCAATTTGTTCCATTTATCTATACTTTTTAAATTTATTTTGCCAACAGCTTTTACTATGGTCGGCAGAAGTCTGCTTGGTAGATTGCCAAGGCATTAGTTTAAAGTGTTCATACCTATTCATGTTCACTATTCTGGAAGATTTATTAGTGATTATTTTATTCTTCATGAGAAGAAGATTGAAAATTATTGTGGCTATCATACTGGCGGTTTTATCGATAATTTGTGCAGTTATTGCGGTAGTTTTGACGTTAATACCTTGGTATTTTGCGGTAAGTAAGATGAAATGTCAAATGATTTGTTACTCACTGACGTTTGTTGTTGAACCGCTGGAGTAATTTTACAATTTGCATATCATTTCAAATATCCGCTAGTCTCCAAATTCCCTGAAATTAACATACACTCATAACAATGCATGAGGGAAGCATAACAGTGTCACACGGTAAACAGTTTCCAATCTTAGAAGGACGAATTAATTTCGTCAATGATCAGCTGTTTAAATAACCGTTTAAGTGAACGACGTTTGTTCACTGAAGGAAACTTTTGTGAATCATCGAAATCTCGTTGACTGCAAAATGATCTATTCAATGACATTTTCGATTAATGTCAGACTTCTCCATCCAAAAGTAATTGCAAAAAAAGACCCGTATTTGTATACAACCTGGTGAAGTCAAAGATTGGTAGCTGATAATTTATTTGTGATGACATTTGAGAATATGCATGTAATGGAATTATTCAGTACCTGTCCATGACAATAGAAAATCCTACTACCCACATGGTGTATAGGAAGAGAGACAGCATTTTGAAGCATCTTGTTTGAGTGATATACATTAACTTTATAGAACGCGACTGGAAGAGCAACGATTAGTATTAGAATCAGTTTACAGCCAGTCAATCGTATTATTCTGTGAAGTAAATAGACGACACAACATTTTGTTCAGTGGTAGTTAGATAACTTGGAATGATTTTGTCAAATCTGCACAGCATGCAGGTTATATGGTATGCATTAACTTCATTTTAAATCATTTACTCATTGTGGCTAATATATCGTAGGAATCACACATTTGGGCATTAAATTCAACCCAGAAAATTGCGGAATATTAGATGCACAGTAACATTTCATCTCTTCACTAACTCTTATTCACTCTTATTTCTGGACATTATGCTGAATATGTCTTCAGTTGGATGGGAGAAAGCTGATTTAGGTTCTGAATACACAGTTATTCTAGTTCACATTATTTTTGCGGCTTTCATTTTACCGCTCAATAACTCCGTGTGGACTGTTAGAATTCTTCTCCTGGGTTGCCTTGAGTGTTTACAAGATTCAATGTTTATTTTGTAGGACCTCTTCAAATCGCTGGTGGGCGCCTTCCTCAACACTTCCATGTGTTTCGTAAGTTCAGATTAATTTCCCTCTCTGAACTGCTGAAAAGCTTGTCAGAATGGCAGGATTCTTACTAAATTTGAAACACATTTTATTCTGAAAAATACAAACTAAGCGAAGATATATAATCCTTTCTCAAATAGTTCCTCGTCTTTGTCTTTACACCAGTGTATGTCGTTGTTCATCAAAATTATACCAAGCATGTATTTATTTTAGCGATTAAGTATGACCAGTTTTAAGTGAAGAAAGGGATGTTTTCGGAAATCGTCGCAATAAAATTACTAGAAGATGTTGGTAAAACGATGTCCAAATTTTGATGCAGGGGTGGAAGTAACACTGTAATCAAAGATCAGTATATTTGTAAGGTATTAACAACAAGATGCTTTTGTAATAGTGAGATTTCCAGAATGGTGATGACTAAGAAAAAGGGAATGACCATGTAGAATTACGCAGTAATAATACGATAAAAACAAGTTGGTTGAATTAGTTGCGATTGTAGCTGGAATAAAATAACACTGGGAGTATAGAATCGTCAGTAAAACGTTTTATTTATTATGAAGTTGGCCACGGAATAGATAGAGGCACCACAAATTTCTTTTGGACGCGCAAATTTGTCTTGTTCATAAGAATTCCAATTTCATTCAATGTAATTAGAAGTCGAACTTGTGGAGTATGTGAAAGGTTAGATAATATGGGATTGATATGATTTATAAGCTTAAAACCTCTTTCAGTGTAAACGTGATGTTCAGTATTCAGGAAGACGAACCACCATGAGTGTAATAATTTTGATGTAGGAACCACTGATTAATGTATAGCCGATGACGAGGAAAACATGCATGTATTCACCTCAATCTTTGCTTTCGTAAATGTGCAAATGGTAATTTTCAAATTTTCACGTTTTCATACCATTTTCTTTTCGTTTTTTCAGATGTTAATGGTTGTTGCGAACCAACTCAAATCAGTTTGATATCATACGTCCACATGACAAAGTGTATTGCTAACATATTTGCCTGATGTGTTATTTTTGTTTACTCGGGCAACATTTTTAGAATATGTAAATGAAAAATTTTTCAAATGGCAGATATTCAATAAATAAAACTATTTATGCAATGAACCTTGAACTTATATTTGCTTGGAAGAATTAATATATTTTCAGATATAAGTTGTATCATGGCAACTGTTTTATGGATCTCCATGATTCATAAATGCCAGCTCACGTGATTTTGTATCGATGTACTGACATCAACACTTTATGTTCACTGTTGTGTTTACTTTACTATAAATCAGTAGATCATGATTGCATAGGATGCAATAGTTGTCAGTGCAGTTGGAACGTCTGCCATGATTGTCATTTCGTCGGTCTTTGCATATGAGTTATCGGGTTAACATGACACTAGACGAATATCATACGCGAATTCCAGATATTTTATAGTCACAATATCGGTTCAGAGCATTCCTTTTGTTCACTCACATGACACTCCATCATATAATCCAATCCACTACAACTAAGAATATCATCACAGGTAATAGACAGGCTTCTCTCAATTCTGTTTACACTTCCAAGACTTCCCTGAAGTCTCCATTGTTGATCCCCTGAAGTGTGCCAAAGTCCTATAGCTGTTGAGTGACAATGATAAAGATTTGGGGCGTTCCATATGACTGAAGCGATTTTAACATCCCTCCACAATGAGCATCGTGTACCTGTAAAATAAGGTTATTAAAGTTAAGAGTACTGCACTGCGTACTGGGAATGAAACCAAATCTCCATATTATTATTTACATTGTCTGGGTATATAAGAACAGAACACATTAAAAACAAAAAAACTGAAAATTCACTGCCACCTCAGAGCTTCATGCAAATATGGACGTGTTATATTAACCATGTATTTTTTTACCAGATTCAGCGCAGCCTTACCGTGTTCTGAAGTGTTGGACAACCTCAGTGAGCTAAACGAGCTGATGGTCAACTTACATGGATGGGGTGAATACTTAGTGCCGAAGATGATGCGTCAGATGAGTATATATGAGATAAGGTGGTGAGCCAGCTTAAAAACTGTAGCATTCGAAAAAGTAAAAAATAAGCTTCAAAGTGCTGATCAGCCATGAAAATGATACAGTAGGTTAATTCGCGTGCACAAATCTTGTAACCATGGATGTGAATACATCGCATTATTATTATTATTGTATCCTTTAATTCCTACAGGAACATAGGGCTTCAGCCGTGCGTCTCCATTGAGTTCGGTTCTCTGCTAGAGTCTTCACCTGGCTCGAAGTCTGCCCACACGTGTTCATCTCCTCTTCACATGACCTCCTCCAAGTCACCCTTGCACTGACGACCAACTCGCCGCTTCCCTTTCGGGTTCCACTCGAGGGCTTGTCTAGTGATGTCACTTGATGGTTTTCTCAGAGTATGGCCAATCCATCTCCATTTATTCCTGCCTATTTGTTTCACAATCGGTTCCTGGTTGGTTCGCTCCCAAAGATCCCTGTTGCTGATCTTTTCTGACTGGCCATCTGATCTTGAGTATTGAGCGAAGACAACTGTGAATGAAGGTCTGTAGTTTGTTTGAGATGCTCTTGATGACGCGCTGGCCAAGTCTCTGATCCGTATAGTAGCACTGACTTCACATTGGAGTTGAAAATCCGGATCTTATTTACATTTTCATGTTGTGGAGTGCTGTTGACCTCCAAACAGACTTGAGAGTAGTGAAAGCTTGTCTTACTATTTCGATCCTTGCTTTGATATCCTCGTCAGTTCCGCCTGTAGTTGAAACGATGCTTCTCAGGTAGGTAAAGGAGGTTGTTTCCTTCTCCCATTTATGCTGATTGTTGTCTGTTGTTGTTGTTGTTGCTGTTAGTGGTGTTTCCCGGGAATCTTCATCACCTCTGTTTTATCTATGTTCACCTGAAGTACCTCCTATCTTTGATGCTTCTTCTGCCAACTTGTTGCTTTTCGCTTGCATCTCTTCCAGTTTGTGGGAAATCAGACATATATCATCGGCGAAGTCCAGATCCTTCAAGATTTTGTGTGAGTCCATTTTATGCCTGTTTCCTCATTGTCCACTGTTTGTCGCATTATCCAGTCCACTGCAATCAAGAAAATCATTGGCGATAGTAGGCAGCCAGCTTGTCTTACTCCTGTCCTCACTTCGAAGGATTCCGTAAGTTTCCCGATGTGGATTACTTGGAATGCAGCATTGTCGTACAGCTGTTGGATGAGATGTATAATTATCGGTGGCACCTCGTAGTAGCGAATTAGTTTCCAAATCACCTCTCGATCGACGCTGTCGAAGGCCTTTTCAAAGTCGATGAAGTTGAGATAGAGAGGTGACTGCCACTCTAAGCTTTGTTCAATGATGATCCGTAATGTGGCGATCTGATCAATCCTCGGTTACTTTGCCTTCTTTCCACACCTTCTCCAGTAGTGGCATCACCAAGCCTGTTGTTGTCTCTGGATCCATTTTCAATGCTATTGCTGGGATTCCATCTGGTCCTGTTGCTTTTCCAGCTTTTAGCATCTTGATTGCCTTCAGGACTTCTGATTTCGTCGGATGTTGGTGTTCACTGGTAGCTCTGTCTCCGTTGTTGGTATTAATGGGCGCGTTGCATGTGGTGATCGATCTAGGAGCCTTTTGAAGTGTTCAGCTCAGTGTTTTCTTTGCTCCACTTCTTTGGTGAGTGACTTTCCACTGTCATCCTTCACCGGCTTTATTTGTGTCAAACGTTTGCCCGATAGGTACCTAGTTCTTTAGTAGAAAGTTGCGAGATCTCCTTCGCCTTCAGCTTGTTCTGCATCACTTGCCATGGCTTCATAATATTTTCTTTTGTCTTCTTTGACACTCTTCTTTACTCTTTTGTTCAGTGTCTTGTAGCTTGCATTCAAATCATGTTTTTGCTCGTCGGTGCACTGGATAATCTTTTGTTTCATCATCCTTCTCTCTTCTATTAGTCTCCAAGTGTCCGTAGTGAACCACTGTTTGTCCTGTCTCTTCTTTCTGCCTAGAACTTCCATGCAGGTTTGACTCCACACTGTCTTCAAGTTGTTCCAGTGCTTTTCGACGCTGACCTCTTCGCTAGGGTTGATTCGTGTTTCGGCTATTTCCCTTATACTTGCAGTGAAGCTGTCCTTTATATCCTGGTCCTTCAGTTTTTGAGTATTAAACTTGGCTTGTGGTCTATCTGCAGCTCCTGTTTATTATCATTAACGAACAGATTATTAACGAACAAAAAACATTTTGATGAACGTATCGTTGCTTGATTAATAATAACAACAATACGAATAATAGCGATAATTGTGGTAATTGAAATGATGCGCATTACTAGAACCACTATTCCGAAAACTTAACTGAAATGTACTCAAGGCCAGTTACAACATCCTGGTGGAGTACTCATAGTATGAACCATTTAACATATTCAGTGGAATTTGTTTATCCTTAATAAAAGCTGGTAAATATATTTAAACTTACATGACTTCATGTTTGCCAACTGGAATCAACGTTATAAAAACTGACTCCCTTATATGTTACAGTTGTCATTGGACTTTGGTCAGTTGCTCATATTCTAATATGAAGTTGATCGTGGTTCATGTTCTCAACCTGTGTATGATTGCTGGATCATTATTTGTTGTTTTTGTGTATTTATGTACAGGCCGAAAATCAAAGATGCCTTTCAAGTGATTTTCTCAACTGTTGTTTTCAGAAGCGAATAATGTAAACATCAGCATCACAGATTCAGAAACCGTTAACTGTTAGTAAGAAAATTGAGGTGGATATCTGCTACCCTTGAGTCGATTATAAATTAAGAGTATATGAGACTAGGAAATATATAGTCATCACAACAAATGAAAGCAGTTCAATGGCTGAGAGTTTTCTAGGTTGTGTACGTATCCGGGTCAGTCATTCTAGGTCTAGTTAGTATTTTATCTTTCGATAATCTGCTTGCCGTGATCTACTAGTTTGACCTCACTTACAGTCATTACGTGTTATATTGCAGATTGTGCTGTCTTTTCTAATTACATATATTGGGTCGGTTAGTCGACGCTTTATTTCTGAGAGAGTTGTTTGAATAAAGTGCCACTTCTATTTCAGCCTCAATAAGAATCCTGCATAAGGCGTGTGATGTTCTTTCTTCATGCTGAAGTGCTACAGAAAATTTGAAGAATGTATTATTTCCGCCATTAGTTCTGTTAATTTTATTTTTTCTTTGGATCATACTTGTCTCAAAAAGTCCTGCTGGGTAGTCATCCTATAGTAAAATTTTCCTTGTTTGATGTCATTAACTGAAACTTCGAGCCTGAATGAAATATTCGTCTACAATACCGATGACGCTTTCCTATTTCAAACAAACCAGTGAAGACAAACGACATACTAACAGGCTTTTAATAAGGAAAACCACATCCCATTTATTTATTTTAAAACCATATAATGTCCTTCAGGTCGGGTGAAATGAACTGTTTAGATTGATGGTTGATTTTCTGAAGATTCAACTTCGAGACGAAAAGTTGTCAAATGAGAATAATTCATGACTTGCCCTATTCAGGTAGGTAGTTACCTTAGGTTCTAGTGAGAAGTCGTGACCAGTAGAGTGCGGCAGGTCAGGTGTGAGGACAAATAATCGCTGAAGACATTGGCTGGAGGTCGCGCTATATCGTGAATTGGTGGAAGTTAGAATTTTATGCGCCGGCTACTGCATCGGGTTCCAGTGGTTTCATGGTCTACAAACTCGCCTTGTAACTAGAAGGTCCCGAGTTCGAATCCCGGTGAGTGCGTAACGCTGACGAGTTTCAAACTAAGACGAAACAGCTGTCCTGTAAGCCCAGGTTTTCCAATGGTTCTCTAACTAATTTCAGCTCAAGATGAAAACTCTGTAACCATTCAAATGCCTACAAACCAACACTTGAATAACAAGGTAAATGATATCACAATTGGAGGAATAAACACCGGTACTTCCTTATCATTCTACATTTTATACTACTGAATTATCTTGTCAGTAGCCACTTGAAAACGTAGAAAATTAGAAATAAATACGAATTTTTACTTGACGTCATTATTCATTAATTATTCCGTTCATATCGTATTGTTACATAACAGATTTTCAAGTGTTTTACTTTTTTTAAGTGTTAATGTATATATTTATCTAAAGAATTTCGGATTAAAGCTTCGAAGAATGAGAGGGATATATCTCAGCATGAGAATTTCTTCCTATATTACTCGTATAACTGCAAGTATTAAGCCCCATTTTATTCACATTTGAGTGACGCAGATTCCTTTAGTTTTCCACTAATAAATTTTCACTGTCATCTACGGAAATAACAATTGAATCAGTGTTCATCAGCAATCCTTAGATCAAGGTTCATTCATTATTTCACTATTTCGTAGCGTTGAAAACTGAAGATTTCAGACATATGGGAGTGGTGACATCAGTTTCTTTATGGATGTTTGGTAGAATGTGAACATGGTCACCCATCAGGGTTCCTACGAGGTATCATTTTTGCGATTCATGTGTTCGAATGAAATCAGCACTCATCTAATAATCAACTTATAAAAATATTAAGGATCCAATAATTGGAATAACAAAAGTGGTAGTACGTAGTATTCTCAGAATACAGGCACTCTGTAATTCACCAATCACCGATTCGGAATAACACGACTTGATAAATAATTGAAACATCAGTATTGACATTATTTCAGAGCAAATAATGAGGGGTTTACAAATGCCTTTTTGAAAATATCGTTTACTCTTGAAACTTTTTATATTTTTTTTATTATTAAGATAGGAGAAATACTCCTGCGATGGACTAGCATTACATTGTAGCAATCATAATAATAATAGTAATCTACTTTATTCCAAAAACAGTACTTATAATACAGAATGGAATTCTCAGCATTTGTAACAATATTGCAACTGATTTACTCAAAATATAAATAAAATTAAAACTTATATTAATCGGAGGAATTTGTCCACATTTACGACATAAAGTCAAAAATATTCGAAGCACGAATTGAGATTATTAAATATAATAATAATAACAGTGAGTTTGTTTCAAACGGTATTGTCGATTCAGTTTGCAAACTGTAGCATGTTATAAATTATTGGATCTAATGTTCTTTTGATATAGTATAGTGAGGGGAAATACAAAATTAACAGTTATAACACAGCCTAAATTATGTCCACACTTATGAGAAAAAATAAACAAAACAAAAATTGACAGGATTATAAATATAAGAAATACAATAACAGTAAAGTTTTGTGCTTTAAGGGTGGAGGAAATGGTATGCTTAGTGGTGCCAAGAAGGTAAGTTAGTTCATGCCTAAAAATATTTTCAGCAAGCTTGTTTAAAAAAATAACCCTAGGTACTGAGTCGAAAGCAGATGTATAATCCAGAAAGGTGCAGCGAACAAATTCATCCTCCTTGTTCAAGCTGGAGACAATGTTATGATACAAGACTGCAACCGTATCTAAAGTACTTCTACTGTGTTTATAGGCGAATTGTTTAGAATCGTTAAAGGCTTTAAGTGAAGTTTGAAGATTAATTAGGAGTATTTTTTCCATAGCTTTTAGAAAACGGGAAGTAATAGCAATGGGTCTAAATTTGAAACATGTCCCAGTAGACGACTTAGGAATAGGTTCAATTTGAATGTCCTTCCAAACGGCTGGCACGACACTTTTGGAAAAAGATTCGTTAAATATGTCCATGAGAGAATAACACAGGATATCTGCACACTTTTTAAGAATAACACTAGGCAAACCATCTGGACCCAGGCTACGAGAAGGGTTCAGAGACTGGAGACATTTTAGAACATCATTTGTAGTAAATCCAGGGAAGCAGGTTTCATTAACACTTATAAAACTAGAAAGTCAGGCATTTGCTGGAGAATGTATGAAGGACTTGTTTAGTGTGCAACCATCAAGGGAATAAGGAATACTGTTCATCTGCTTACCGCCAGTAATTTCATTGAAAAGTTTCCATATATTAGACGAATTTTTACAGGATATAAACTTTTGGTGGTAAATTGAATTCAACCTGTGCATTTCAGATCAACAAATTATCCTTAATTTTATATAATTTTTCTTTTTGTCTGCGAAGCTTTTTAAGTTGAGGAGAGGAGAAACGGTCAAATCTGATGAAGAGCGTTTCTCTGGGACACCAGGTGTCAAGACAAAATTTGAGATAACTTGTAATATTAGAGATTGTGTCATCAAGAGAGTCTTCTTTAAACAGGCCCAACCTTGTATCTTTGAGCATGCTTCTGAGGTTCTGAACATTCTCAATAGAGTGACATCTATGTACAGTTTTCTTGGAAAGATGTGAAAAAGTTCTCCTGTGTAATTTTCCATAAGTTTTAGGTAAAACCCGTAGAATACAATGATCTGAGTTAAACATTGGAGCTCGTTTACGAGCTTCGTATATGCTGGAGTCATTTATTAATACAAGATGAAGGGAATTATCCAGTCTGGTGGGAAAGTTAACAACATGACCTATCAGTGTGAGAAAGCTGCAGTCACATGAATTACAATCACCTGTCACTATGGACAGGGAGTTACTAAAAGAGGCAGCAGCGAAAATAGTGAATTCAACAGCAAACATAGATAATTTTGAAGTGCTTAAACAAGGTGTGATATAAATGAATTTGTATTTACATAGGTGTTTAGATCAACATTTGACAGTTATACAGTCAATATTATCATTTGAGAATTTAAAACAGACGTTGTTGGCAACAGACCACTGAGAATTGATGAAAGTAGCAACACCGCCACCTCGCTTCTCCCTTGAACTACTTCGGTCTTGTCTGTACATACTGAAACCATTTATTAAGATTAAATTATCATCATATGAGTCGTGTAGCCAAGTTTCCTGAAGCGTTATTACACCTGTATTACGATAAATATTTGAATATAATAAAGAATCCAAGTGAATAATCTTGTTTGATAGTGATCTGCAATCTGTGCTCATAACCACAGGAACAGTCATCTGATGCATTGGAGTACACTTTAAGGATCTTTGCCACCCACCATGATGCTTTTTCTTAAGGTTATTATAAACTCGTAAATTATCCGGTTGAAAACATTTTAAAATAATCGCGAGAGTAAGTAACACGTTTTGGACACATAATTGAATAATTAAAACAAAATAAATCCAAGAAATCAGATGCAATATAAGTGACGGAAAATTTTGGTAGCCCAAGTTTTAAGCAGGCCGCCGTCGTTAAACATTCAGAAAATGAATGACAAAACTGCAGTTGATGCCTTCAGGTTAGAGCACAGTCAAACATACTACGTGGTATCACCGAGGAAACAAGCATGGAAGGACATATGAACTAACTCTCTGAAGGTGATGTTTAAGGGTACGTGTAAAAATTCTCTAGGAAGAAGGAAGAGACACGACAAAGAACGGATCTCAGAGGATACCTAGAAGCTGATTGACGAGAGGAGAGAGAGTCGGTGAAAGAGATGACTCAATGTAAAGATAGGCAACCGAAGAAGAAGCTTAGTTCAATACCAGTGAGAAATTGATGAAGAACAGGGTGGCTGTTTTGATTTAATTTATTTCTCTTAACCACATACTTTCATGATTTCACTTCGAATCAAACGGAGGACCGAGGCCAAGCTAATTGTAAATTCAGCCATTTGGCTAAGAATTCACTGACCCATAGATCCTTAGTTCGTCAAATTTTGATATAACGCTAACCTGATCAATACCTTAGGATGGTGTTGACTTGACCTTGATATGGTGGACCCAAGTGGTTTTACGTGATCTGCAACTCATTGCGCTCTATGACGGAAACTACTTTGAGATCAGTACACATCACTAAAAACACAAAATATTGAAATCCATATTTAACTGTTTCAGCATTCACTCATTACAACAATGATTCCATCAATGAAATAACATGATATCTTCGCAGGATTCGCATTCACACATTCCACATTCTTGAAAGTAAAAATATATGACTGAATCCAATCACAATAGCCGAATTTATCGATTCGTATGCTCGCAGGCTTAACCTCCAAGCTGTTTTATGCACTAACATTTCAGATTATTTATGTACTACTTTGAGTAGCGCAAGTAGTCAGATGAATTTTGAATAAATATATCCATTGTTAGCAGAGCTAGCTGACTTAGCATTTCAGTTGGACCAAGCTTGATGCAACTCTTATATGTGTCCAGGATGTACACCATTCAATAGATTGAAGTGGAATCTCCGCATATGAGTTTAAAAAGTGGACAAGTCCACGTGAATTAGCATGCATGTTTCCTCGAAGCTGATATTGCACGAAACTCGGAGAGAACCAAAATAAATTACAACTATGCGCACTGTCAGGCGACAGACAGTAGATATACAGAGAAATAACTGTCATCAGGATTGATTACACTTTGATAAAATGTTCAGGATTGTTAGAATTGTACATAAATACCTATGTTATCGTCACATCTGACATTTATTCACTACGCAGTCGACGGATGAAGGTAGTTTTCCCGGTTTCCATTAAACAATCCCAGCGAGCAGTAAAATATAACCCCGATTCTCTTATTAATAAACAGATAATTGATGTTCACTTTAATGTATCTATAAACACGACTTTTGACTTTCCATCTCACCACAGTTCACTTTAACATATACTACTGAAAATGAGATGTTATTTAAGACAACGGCGAACTTTATCTCTTAGATACACACTTATTTGTGAAATTATTAGACTATTCATTTTGCAGTAAACTATCCACAGTACAGTATTTATCATCGCCACATCTATTCTCTTCCAAAAAGCAAGAGAGAAGGTTTTCGGAATCTACTATTCGTCGAAATGTTTTCTGCGTCCACCATCTAACTCCGAACCATAAACTTCTTCGTCCAACCATATGACAAACTTTAAAATACTGGTCAGTTATTTAGGCAGTCACACCAGTGAATAGAAATAATATTCTCCTCCAGTATTGCCTTTTTCACACACATGTTCATCGCTATGTGCATGCGTCTACCAACGACAAATTACAGCTTCAAATATATCAATCTGAAATGCGGTGTTGTATAAGCTATCATAACACAATATATAAGTTTCAATGGGGCTAATGAATGTATTTAATGAGCCTGAATTTTGCTTCTGGTTATGTCTTCGCTTAAGCAAGGTGATCTCGCCGACACTTGCAGTATACGTTTTATGGATCGAAACAGATGTCAGTACAACTAGACAAACACGTAGCAGACGTTACGAAACAATGAATACCTATGATACTCCTCCACTCCTCACTCTTCAAACAAAATAGAGGCTCTCTTCAAATTAAATATATTTAATAAAGTATGTATACAAATCTGTTCACATTTAATGGGCAGAGTAACGAAACGTGTAAATAATAATTCGCATGTTGGTCAGATCAAGAAAACATTAGGAATGATTGCAGTCATCTGGAGAAGTGACTTCCTTCCGAATCAGCATTAGGCTGGAAGGAAACAAAAGGGAAACTGTTTTATGAGGAGATAATTTAGTACATTAAAAATGAGCATCAAATCTTTTACAGGGATTGTAAGACGTTTTCTCCTGCACCTCATTGTAATATTGCAAAATTACATGTGAACATCCTAATTAGTTCCAGAAAAAACCTTAATTGTCAAGAGTTTGTTTCCAGAGGTTTCATTTGTTTCACATTTGATCACAGAATCATGCCAGTAAGGAAACCATTGAAAATCAGTGAGTTATTACTTTCCTCATCAGTATTATTGACAGCGAGCTTATTTTATCTCATTTGTATTATTATTGTTGCCAGGATTATCTTGGTTGTAATTAGTACTACACAACTTTGAATTCATTGAGAAATCCACTCATACTGACACTGTGGTGGTATGATGCAGACAATGTGTGGGCCGACGGGATGTTATTCTCTTATGTTGGCACAGTTCAGTTTGGCACAACAAAAACAGAATACGATACATCCATTTGAATATTCTATTTGGTGTTGGAGTCGGAATGTTATTCACACTGTTCAATACTGCATTATTATTATTGTTGTTTCCTTATATTCCTAGAGGAACATAGGGCTTCAGCCGTGCGTCTCCATTTATTTCGGTTCTCTGCTAGAGTCTTCACCTGGCTCCATGGCTGCCCACACGTTTTCATCTCCTATTCACATGACCTCCTTCACGTCACCCTTGAACGACTGACTCTCCGCTTCCCTTTCGGGTTCCACTCGAGCGATTGCCTGTCGTGTGATGTCACTTGATGGTTTCCTCAGAGTATGGTCAATCCATCTCAATTTCTTCCTTCCTATTTGTTTCACAATTGGTTCCAGGTTGGTTCGCTCCCAATGAACCCTGTTGCTGATCTTTTCTGGCCATCTGATCTTGAGTATTGAGCGAAGACAACTGTTAATGAAGGTCTATAGTGTGTTTGAGATGCTCTTTATGACGCGCTGGCCAAGTCTCTGATCCGTATAGTAGCACTGACTTCACATTGGAGTTGAAAATCTGGATCTTAATTTTGATGCTGAGTGCTGTTGACCTCCACACAGACTTGAGAGTAGTGAAAGCTTGTCTTGCTTCCCCGATTCTTGCTTTGATATCCTCGTGAGTTCCGCCTGTAGTAGAGACGATGCTTCCCAGGTAGGTAAAAAAGATTGTTTCTTTCAGGTTTCTCCCATTTATGTTGATTTTTGTCTGTTGCTTTTGTTGCTGTTGGTGGTGTTGCCCGGGAATCTTCATCACCTCTGGCTTCTCTATGTTCACCTGAAGTCCTATCTTTGATGCTTGTGTTGCCAACTTGTTGCTTTTCGCCTGCATATCTTCCAGTTTGTGGGAAATCAGACACATATATCATCGGCGAAGTCCAGATCCTCCAAGTTTTTGTGTGAGTCCATTTTATGCCTGTTTCCTCGTTGACCACTGTTTGTCGCATTATCCAGTTTACTGCAATCAGGAAAATCATTGGTGATAGTAAGCAGCCTTGTCTTATTCCTGTCCTCACTTCGAAGGATTCCGTAAGTTTCCCGTTGTGGATTACTTGGCATGCAGCATTGTCGTACAGCTGTTGGATGAGATGTATTATTGTCGGTGGCACCCCGTAGTAGCGAAGTAGTTTCCAAATCACCTCTCGATCGACGCTGTCATAGGCCTTTTCAAAGTCGATGAAGTTGAGATGTTGAGAGAGGTGACTGCCATTCCAGGCTTTGTTCAATGATGATCCGTAATGTGGCGATCTGATCAATACATGACTTGTTTCTCCTGAATCCATCCTGTTCCGGTCGAAGTTTTTCATCCAACGCTTGTTTGATTCTCTCCAGGATGATGTGGCTTAGTATTTTGCTTGGGATGGACAGGAGCATAATTCCGCGCCAGTTCTTGCATTGACTTAAGTCTCCTTTCTTTGGTAGTTTGAATAGGTATCCTTTCTTCCAATCCTCGGGTACTTTGCCTTCTTTCCACACCTTCTCCAGTAGTGGTGCCATCAAGTCCGCTGTTGTCTCTGGGTCCATTTTCAATGCTTCTGCTGGGATTCCATCTGGTCCTGCTGCTTTTCCAGCTTTTATCATCTTGATTGTATTCAGGACTTCTGATTCCGTCGAGGGGTTGGTGTTCACTAGTAGCTCTGTCTCCGTTGTTGGTATTGTTAGGTGCGTTGTAGGTGTTGGTCGATTTAGGAGTCTTTTGAGGTGTTCAGCCCAGTGTTTCCTTTGCTACACTTCTTTGGTGAGTCACTTTCCATTGTCATCCTTCACCGGCCTAATTTGTGTCGAACTTTTGCCCGATAGGTACCTAGTTGTTTGGTAGAGTGTTGCGAGGTCTCCTTTGCCTGCAGCTTGCTCTACTTCACTAGCCATGGCTTCATAATATTTTCTTTTGTCTTCCCTGGCACTCTTCCTGACTCCTTCGTTCAGTGTATTTAAGCTTGCATTCAACTCCTGTATTTGTTTCTCGTCGAGGCACTAGAGAACCTTTTGTTTCACCATCCTTCTCTCTTCTATCAGTCAGCAAGTGTCTGTAGTGAGCCACTGTTTGTCCTGTTTCTTCTTTCTGCCTAGAACTTCCATGCAGGTTTGACTCCACACTGTTTTCAAGTTGTTCCAGTGCTTTTCGACGCTGACCTCTTCGCTAGTGTTGATTTGTGTCTTGGCTTTTTCTTTTATGCTTGCAGTGAAGATGTCCTTTGTGTCCTGGTCCTTCAGTTTTTGAGTGTTGAACTTGGCTTGCACCATCTGTTTCTCTGAAAGCTTTTAATTTGATTTGGATTGTCCCTTGTACGAGATAGTGGTCTGAGCCAAAGTCTGCTCCTCTTCTTACTTTTGTGTCCAGCAGACTGCGCCTACACTTCCTTCAGATTGAGATGAAGTCGATTTGGTTTTTGGTTCGCCCATCTGGTGACACCCATGTAGCCTTGTGGATATCCTTGTGTTTGTATACACTGCCACCAATCGCTAGTTCATTGAAGGAGCAGAAGTCGGCGAAGAGTTCTCCGTTTTCATTCATTTCTCCGAGAGCTTCCCTACCAATGATGAGTTCCCTTCCTATGTTGTCTGATCCCAGTTTGGCGTTCATGTCTCCCATTAGTATTTTAATGTCGCCAACTGTAGTATTGTCCATTGTTGCCTGTAGTTATCTGTAAAACTCTTCTTTCTTCTCGAGATCTGCATTGTTTGTCGGTGCAAAGCATTGTATAATTGACATTTTCTTTCCTTTGAAGTTGAATCTGGCGGTCATTATCCTGAGCGAGATCGCCTCCCATTGCATCAGGGCCTTCGTTGTCGTTGGTGACATCATGAGAGCTACACCCTCGGTGTGCATGTGGTTATCCTCTGGGTGACCGGAGTAGATCACTGACTCACCCATTGACAATTTGGTGAGTACACTCCCGTTCCTTTGGCTTTCACATATCCCCAGTACTTGAATTCTCTATCTTTTCATTTTGTTTGCGATCTGGGCAGCTTTGTCAATCTCGTACATGGTGCGGACATTCCATGTCCCCACACAGACTTTTTCTTTTGTCTCAAGAAGATTCATCGAGCTGACGTTTCTGTGGCAGCTTTGTTTACAGGGTGGGGTTGCTAGCCTCACTCCTAAGAAGGGGAGAGAGGAAAGGTTAGTGTTACGTGACCGCAGAGCCCAGGGGACAACTGCTTGAGGGCGGTTACACGCGGCCTGTTTTTGGTTGTTCTTTCTTGTTTGATGTGTCTTAGTAGCATATTTATCACTTCTGCCTTGTGACACAGCAGCAGAAAGCGCGATCGTTGTTAATCCGGGCCTCGACCGATCCGGCATGATAATTTGTGAGTTTGTTTGATTCATAGTATTGGATTGGGTAACTGCTTTTTGTCTACTTTCAGACGAAAAAGTGACCTTCAACAACTAGCTAGCTCACATGGTCCCACTATCATTGACGGCATAGAGGTTGAAACTACATCTAATGTCAAGTACCTTGGACTGAGTATTTCCTCCGATCTTTCCTGGTCCTCTCACATCTTGCTAGTGACTAGAAAGATATTTCGCCTAACCTTCTTCGTTAGGAAGTTTAGGCAGTCTGGTATAAAGCAGTCTTTGCTTTCTCAGTTTGTCGATTCCTGTATTCTACCCATCCCTCTTTACTGCTCCCCATTAATCTTCCCTGGACTACTTAAGAAAGACTTTGCTTCGCTGCATAGGGCACTAAAAGCTGTTAGTAGGGGAAGTGGGATTTGTTAAACCAACTGGTTAACACAATTGTGGATAGACATATAATGTCATGTAAGAAACTAGCGAATTCTATATTGTCAGACCCCGAACACCCTCTCTATACGCAGCTCTCTCCTTGCATTTCATCTGGTAGAACTAGAAGCAACTATAGGAGGCTATATGCCAGGACTACCAAGTATAAAAACTCCACAATACCTTATCTGGCACAGCTGTTATGTGATGAGAAAACTGTTAGGCATGACACGATCAACTTACTGCGGCACTCGAACCAATAGTTCCCATTAACTTTTGTTCTCCTTTCTTTGTTACTATTATATTGTTGCTCACATATTCTATTACAGACCAATTTATTATATCATATCCTGTGGTGCATTGTTTAAATATGTGAATGCAATGCTGTTCTTTTTTATTTCTTTTATTTCTCTTTTTTCTTTTTGTTGTTGTTGCTTTATATTTTTAAATCCTTATAAAATTTATGAGGTAATTAGATGCAATATTGTAATGAACGCAGAAAATTCCATACCTGTACCACAAATACTGTTTGGAATAAAGCCATTATTATTAACCGCTATCTAAACAACCTTTTTGGCATGGTAGGACCCCCAGGAACATAAGTTCCAGCCAGTTTACCTCGTTGGGTCATTGCGGTATGCAAGCTCGACCACCACGTCAAGGTACCAACTATCGGTCGGGTCAATACTCCATAAAATGTATCTATTTGAACACTAAATTTCATTCATTCAGAAATCTTCAAACTAAGATCAGACCGGAAAATGATTCATACATGCGTCATAAAACATTAGGAGAAATTTCAAATCTAGAAAAATATCAAACACGACTGTTACATGAATAATCACTGTGACAATCGTTGATTCCTACAGGTCCCAAATTTCAACTACACTGTTAAGCGCACGAAGCAGTCAAAACGTTTGAGCTATTATCTCAATATTTGAAAAAGAAATAATTCTCAAAACACTTATGAATAATATTTAGTGTTTTCGCTGTTTTTAATAATGGACTTTGTTCATTTCTATCAACTATATAATATTTCACATTGACAGCATCTAATGTTTAACTGGATGGATTGTAAGATTGATTGATGATGACACAGCAGGTCAACAAGATGATCAGGAAGTTAATGGAACTCTAACCATCCCCATTATTAAGTTGTGTTATCTTTTGTAGACATCGCTGACTATCGCAGATGTCCGTAAATTAATTTATCATCTGTTAACTACGCTAAAACGCATCTTTCAATTTTCCATCCGTAATTCATTTACTCTGCTGATATTTTTGTCAAAATATGGATGATACCGGTTGATTTTATGACAGTTACCTTTTCAAATTCTTTGAATAAATAATATCACGAGAGAAATCACAGCTTTATTTGAGTACCACTAGCTTCATCGAAGAATAAATCTGTTATGAATTCTGAGCTGGAAGATTCTTTAATTATTTACCTAGAGGAAAATATGTGATCGCACATCTCGTCTGAAGCTCAAACGTGGAAGTTTTGAAATGTAATATTGAGAAGTTTTATGTGACACTTTGAGACCAAAAGAAGGCTTCGAAGAAAACAAAATATTATGAGACATGATGTTAATTGAATGGTGAACGATGAGTACAAAGTAAATTGATGGAGAACAGAGAGGTATCATCCATTTGTTATTAAATTAAGAACTGAAATTGTTTATTCAATGTCAATTCTCTATGTGATGACACAGTACACAACCATTTATTACTTATGTGATTCTTCGTTGCATGCATAGCTCATCAATAATACTGGTTACATAAAAGCTCATATTTTAAATACCTTAGCAACTGGATTGTGAGCAGATCAATCACCGATTAGCAGGTTTCCGACATTTTACTGGTTGCTGTACTACATCCACAATGATTTCATATTTGGTTCGTTAGGAGTGAATGCCTGTGTATTTTTAAATGAGGCTCGGAGCATAGTCGCATCCAAATTTGTGAAATTTATACAATTATCTTCCTACTAAGAATATTAAAAAGCAACAACACTAAGATCAGTCAGCTTTGTAGGTGGTAAAACAGTCATCTTCGCCAACAGCATAGCTTGTGCTGCAGTAAAGTTATGGTAGATAGTAATCATTGTGAACTTTAACGAAGTGAAGCCCATACGATTGAAAAATCTGTAATCATGGGACATATTTCCATGTGAAAGCTAATATGGAATAATTTTGCGAATCTTCCACAATCCAACATTTTCCTATCTGCACTGGTGTTTCTATTCCAACACGGCACAACAAGCACCAACCCATTTATCTTGCCAAACAAAATGCAGACTTCAGGCAAAAGAATTTACAAGGTTCCCTAGAAATTTGTGAAGATATTCCAATTTCATTCTGAGAATGTCAGAATACGTGATGTAACTCAACACATTCCTCAAACCTTGCTAAGGTGACATCCAGGCAATCAGTCATCTATAGCTGTCCAGTTTTTTTCGCGATATGGTTGGAAAATAGGTTCAGAAATCAATAGCTGTTTTAACGCAGGTCCTGTGTTAGCCTATCCTGGTGTGCAATCAGTAAATAAGCAAATCACATATTCAGAATAATAATAGTGCACGGGTGAAATGTGCTACGCTGAGTTTGGATTTCTCGCAGTTCTTCTGTAACATGCCTTCCCAATTAAATTATATTTCATCAACCTGATATTACATGTTAAATTAATCAGAAAATATTTTCGTCAGATGATATTCCGAGATGGCAGTATGAGTAAATGAACATAGAGTCAAATCGAGGCTGAAATTTTTTACCCTCACAAATATCACCATATGATCTAGTGGTTGGCATTTTTCTCAGATATGTAAGTAGAAATGATCGATGAATACTAAACAAGGTAACGGGATGTGTTTTCACCCATTATTATTGAATACATATTTAATCCTCTGCACAAGTGAAATGTGTCCGACGAATCGCCAGGAGACTTGATGCCACATAAGTGTTCGTGATAAAAAAGTGAGTTTTACTAAGACATTTAACAGTTACAGAGTCAGTAGATCCGTTTTTAAATTTGAAGCAGGCGTCGTTAGCAGTGGAACAATAAGAACAAAAAAGTGGCAATACCACCACTTTGCTTCTACTTTGAACCGAATCGGTCATGTCAGTGCATAGTGAATCCATTTAAAGATACTAAATTGTCATCACATAAATCGTGGAGCTAAGTTTCCTGAAGCGCTATTACAGCTGTATTACAGCAAACATTTGAAGATAATAAAGCATACTGTCTTGTTCAGTAGTGACTTGCAAACTGTGCTCAGAATCACAGGAACATCCATCTGAATACGCTTCAAAGCTTTTTGCCACCCACCATGATGCTTTCTTCCTAATTTGGTTAAAAAGCCGTAGATCCGCTGGTAGGAAACATTTTGAATAATCCGGGGAGGAGACACTAAGTTCTGGAGATATAACTGAATGAATAAAGCAAAATAAATCTGGAAAAGTACATTTATTGTACAAGATGCGAAATTTTCGTCTATAGTGATGTTATCGTGTAAGTACTCCTTTTTGGTGCTGTATGACACTTTCAATGCAAATCATTTTTAATCCGTAAAATTTTTAAACATTTACTGAGCATACCTGAGTTTGCGTTGATTTGTTTAGGATTTGGTTATTATGTTCATTAAATTCCTTAAGAGAAGTAGCCTTGACTCTGTGTTTCCTGTGGTAAAAGAAGGAGGTATTTGCTGATCAAAATATTTACGACTATTTTACCCTACTCGTTACAGTTAGTATATTCGAATCTATTCAAAAATTATTTGATGAACGAGTATCACATTTTCATAATGTCACCAAAGGATGACAAATATGGAGACACTTGAAGAAAAGAAATAATCAAAGAAAGTCTCAGCTAGTGATTTGAATAATAATAAAACTATACACAGGATGTCAGACAAGATACTTACTGAAAATGAAATATCATTACTACAGAAAGGATTGAATTCCAACATCACTAGGAAGCCATTAACGATTCAGGAATTGGCATCTATGATTGATCCTGCTCTACCGACCTGTGCGAAACATACCATAAATTCCTAGAAAACAAGAATATGAGGCCCTAAGAAACTTCAAATAAGGAGAAAGTATCGTTATAACTAAAGCCGACAAGACAAACGTCACTGTGATAACGAACCAGAGTGATCAAGAAAAGAAGGCGATGGAAGACGTACCCGATGAACAAAACTTACTTTCTGAAGAAAAAGAAAGATCTGAGGAACTTAAAAAAAATGAAACTGAATACCAACAGACTCCTTCAAGACCCAATCCTAAATGGGAAATTAAGAACAGTAGTGGATTTTACCAATTCACTGACATACAATCTTTTCAGATACCTTTTTCCGATATGACATCCACTGCAAAATACACTCAGATTACTGTGATTTCAAATCCACAATAAAACACCGAGAAGTGTATAACGAATATATTATGGTATGCTGTGATATTCACTCATTATGTACGAGTATTCTCATTATCGCCTTTTGATATCATTTTCAGTTTACTAGAACCAGGCACAGTCGTATTACAAGGATGTTCACTGGACAGCAGTGAAATAATTAATAGCTTGAAATTCTGTCCAGAAAGTAATTATTTTACATTTAAGGGGAATTCATATAGACAGACAAATTGTGTTGCTATTGATTGACTGAATTTTCCAATAGTTGCTGATCTTTTTATGAAAAGATTCAAGGATAACATCTTTTCCAGAATACTCACGCCTAAAATATGGTTGAGATAGGTTGATGACAATTCTGTTGCGCTAAAACAGAATCTACACAGTTCATTCTTGGAGAAACTGAACAATCCATCTCTGAAAATCCAGTTTACTTCAGATACAGAATCAGACTTCAGTGAACTACCATTTCAAGACTGCCTAGTTGAAAGGAGGGAAAACAGACATTTTTATATATCTATATTCACGAAGAAAACCCATTACAACACATATTTAGACTTCGAATCACCGCAGCCTATCAAAGCAAATCTAGCAGTTTTTGAAGTGTTCTTTGACAAGCACACCTATTAATAACATATGCGAAAAGAAAAAGTGATTACTAAGACTCCCAAACAAAAGTCTACAAAAAACAACAAAACTACTACTACTTTCAACAAAATAAACATTGACATTAAGTATGGTGGAAGACGCATTCCGAAAACATGGAAATCAACAGTTGTCTTTACATGTAGAACAGAGACGTCAGAGGATATCAGAGGAGACTCTAATAAGCACGAAATCAGAGATTTTTTTCAAAACATCAGACACACTGCGAAGCAACCTTGTTCATTTAAATGACCAAATCCCTTAAGATTAGGTATCTAATTGTGTCTATAAAAACACACTTGGAATGTATAGCGCGATTCATTGTATAACATCTCGAGAAATGTAAAACAGAGGGAATGAACACCGTAGGTCATCTGTTCGACCACCAAGAAATCCAGCTGAACAAGAAAAGCCTGAGTAATCGTAAGCCATAGGTCTAAACGCCATAGAATCAGGCCACAAAATCGATTTTGAAAATATTGAAATAATCCAGAAAAACTTCAGAAATCACAAAGAACGTCTAATATCAGAAGCACTTCATATCAAGTGGAATCAAATTGCATGGATAGGAATGATGGACTAAAACAAAATTTGAACTGGTTACAATTATTCCCTCCCTTATGAAGTGACAAAATCAAGACGAATATGATAAGCTACCTCATTATGTATAACATGCTACTTTTATAACTTGTTACACTCATCAAATCCAATAATGTTCGCCTGCTTTTGTTATCTTTACCGACTGTTAACTTGACAACCTGAAAATTACTCCATGCTGATGAATCATGGCTCTATTTCTACATATAAGCTGAGAATTTGTAAATTCTGGTTTAATGACACTTTGATTAGGCTACTAGCGTTAAATAACGAAATCATGCAAAGTAATTCCCACAAATAATGATTATCCTGTTTCCTCTCTCGTCCAACCTACCTGTGTATGTCTGTTATTTTCACGTTTTTAATTTTTTCTGCATTACTAGATATGAAAGCTGCTTTTTAAAATTTTTTAAATATCCGAACTTCATATCTATTTTGTTGATAATATGTCATTAATCCATACTTACACGAAGTGACAAGTTTTTCCAGTAATTATCGTTTTATTGTTTCTTTCCTAAGTGATCAACTCAACCTTTGACCTAAAATATTTCCAGAATAGTACCACCACATTTCTTGTGTTTATCACACTTAATAATTTTATTAATTCAAGCTTTTCCCGGAAATAATTCTGGAAATTTCTCGCACGAACAATACAAACTCACGAATCTACAGCCTAGTTGATGACTTCGTTGGAAAGAAAGTTCTCTTCGCGGCAACCTTATTTCTACTAATCTTGCGTAAGCACAATGATTTCTGTGTAGCACAAAGTCAGCATAACACTCCTTATTGCTCTCGCAATATGGGTTGGTGATAATGATGGATAGGTTATCAATATGATAAGTCTGTGTGAAATCTGTGGTAATTTCAACCTGATATCCTGTATGGACGAGATGTGCCCAGGGCAGATCAACATCTCGCCTTATTCAGGCCTCTGCCTACATTTGATGGGTTTTGTACAGAAATTTTACGATGATTTGGTTAATCGTTCACCTAATGTTAATGCTTTGAGAATAGCAGTGAATCACTAAACACATCTCATTCCCCTCTTTTGTCAAAGTTTCCTATAAAAAACAAGTATTCCAGCTTGTTCCTGTGATCACCTAGTTCACACGTCTCTTCGTTGGAAAAAACTACACCTCTCTAATGTTCCGCCATTCATTTTCTCACAGTTTGGAAAAGAACAAGGATTTGCATCAAATTATGAGTTGTCACTACCTGCCTTACTTAAATAAACAACTTTGGTAACAGAGACACATTTGCAACTTAAAAACATGACAACTAATACATTAAAAACAAATCTCTCGTGAACTTACTTCTAAGTGGCTTAGTAATACCACTGACATCCCTTGTTTCGCATTGGTGAAAGTGCTTGAAATTCACAAAGTTTCACAGTGTTTTATTTCTATCTTAATTATATTTTTCAATAGTTGCCATTACTCACCTCCATCTCTTTTTGATTCTCAACTTGCTGTAATGGATTTATCCGAGTAGATGAAGGAAGAATTCGCTGTGAAGAACGTTGAGAATTCATCATTGGGTGTAATCATATTGTTCATGACGAAGCTATTAACATTACTGATTGTTTTAATTTCTGTAATAGTTGAATTTCCTTTACGTAAAATAGGATACGCAGGATATTACTACAAGCGAAATCTCACTTCAGACGAAAGTTGTTGATGCAACAGCATACAAACAGATCATATTTACGCAATGAACTAAGTGAACAATTTCCTTATTTGCTTTGATTGCCAATTTAAGTGATTAAATATTATTCTAGACTACAAGGATGGTGATGATGGAGGTCACATAGACAATTATGCTGACAACGTAAGACCAAGCGACATGAAGTGATTATCGTTCGTCAGAACCACACCACTGTACAACTTGATACTGGATTGTAGTAGCATCTATTCATATAACCGAGTTTCGTTTAGTAATTCCATGTGTGATGATTTAGTCCCTCTCTCTACCTGAATCCGACATCCTTTTTTTCTGACTGAGTCACATATTCAAAAGACGATTTCATCGTCAAAATACATAAAGTTGAAGGAAGCTCAACCAACACTCAAATTCTCTTTATGAGTGATAGACAAACTCATGAATAACACCATTCAGAAGAAATTGTTGTGCAAATACAAAATGAAAGTTCTAGTGCAGAAATATTAATTTATTCTATAAATTTAAAATGTGAACTGTCAAATAGTCAGGCAGTTACATACATAATAAAATGTGTACGCAAGCACAAGTGTTTATCCCTTGACACAATATGACCAATGGACCGATGCGTTATTCACGTTATTTCAATGAGCTGGCAAAAACTAGAGCAATCTGAAAGAAAAAAAGTAACCCATAGAACAACATCATTTTTCTGAATTCCAGTAGAGTATATGCCAGTCTGTTGACTGAATATAAACTCCTGATTTAGATTAATGAATAAAATCAACACTGAATCTACAGAAAATGTGATTTGGAATTTTGTATTAACTTCGGCAACATCATGAAGGCTTGTCAAGGTAGACTTCGCCTCTGTTGCAAATTGTTTATGATTTTTCATCTCAAACCAAACACCACTGCCGATACATAAAGAAATTTCTAAATTCCAAAGTAAAACTGTGAACTTACTATAGCTACGGCAGTGTTCCAAAAGCCACCAGCCAATTCAGAATATTTCATCTGAAACGAGTTGAGATAAATTACATTCAGAATGTTGATCAAGGATTGCAGAAGATTAAATGCACAATTCAAGTATTAGTAAGATGTCAATGAAACTGAATGTTGTCAAATGAAACAAAACTACAAAATGTTTGTTTAAAACAACGCAGCTTTCTAAAAAGTTCAGTGAATAAGTGAGATAAATTAGGGATCACTGAAATGCATCTTTTCACAAGAATTAATGTTTAACATTTCTTACCACTGTGTAGTAGGATGTTTCGTCATTATTAGAGGTTTACATTGTGATTTTCATTTTACACATCAAAAAAGCTTGATGCTGCTTCTCAGATGGGCAAATGTTCTTCACTTATTTTGGTGTGGTTGTGTTCTCTGAGCTGGATGGTTTGGTTGCGAAAATATACCAACCCATACGAAGAAATTCACACAAAAACAAAGTCAAACTTCAGGTCAAGGAAACAGTCAACACCAAAACAAGTGAACTAGAAAGTGAGAAGTCACACAAAAACAACCAATCACGTTCAAGGTTAGCAGAAGGAATGACTAACGACATTCAGACCAAAGAAGCAGCCAGCACCGAGACAAGGAAACTAGGGGATGAAATGTCACACGAAAACAACCAATCACGTTCAAGGTTACTAGAAGAGATGACTAATAAACTCATAGAGAATTCTAAAAGCTCACTTCACATCGAAGTATGCGCTGAAGATGTTGCTCAGTAGAGCAATGAAAGCTTCGCAACCAAACCATCCAGCTCAGAGAACACAACCACACCAAAATCATCCACCTGAGCTACAAATCTTCTCCATTATATCTTCACTTATTGAAATGTTGCATTAATACCCCTACTTTCTCTTCCTTTGGTAATGCAAAGATGTATGGTCTCAAGAATACACAGATAAGTGTAGAGCTTAAATTCCATGTTAGTAATAATAAGATGTAGTTGATAATTCCAGTTATGTTAAATGTTAAAACGATAAAATAAAAAAGGATAATTTGAAATTTCAATGCACCTACCCCACTCAAGTATAAATAAAACAAAACTGCTCCAGTTATCAGAAAAGTCGTCGATAAACACATCAGAACTATTATCACCACTAGTTTGAATCTTTTGACATAGATGCAGGCGATAATTGTTAACAAATCTTCCAGAATAACGAAGCCCAATAATAAGTAACTTTTAAAATCAGGCTCTCGGCAACACATAAAACAGATAGCTGCAGACCATAATACAATCTGTTGGCAAAAGAAATTAGACATTCTGAACATCTGAGTTGAAATGTTCTAACATTTTTTTCACCAAACTGACCTAAACATTGAAATTTCATATAAAGTAACAGCGAATGTAAGTTGAAATGTTCTTTCAGTGTTACTTTTAGTGGTGTAAAAAACCCGCATAGAAACTTCAATGTGAGTTTCGCGTTTATTGTGTGTGACCAACGGTGTATACCTGCAACCGTAAAGGAATTAATGAATCCTCAGTATATCGTATACACCTTATGTACTGGTGTACAATGTATCTGTTTCTCGTTACATTTCATGGTTTAGATGAGAAAACGTAATTTCTGTTGTTCTGTAAACTGCCAAAGCATCGGATCTGTAATGGTGTATCTCGCTACACTCATTAAATGATATTCACACGTACACAGGGATGACACATCGATCTATGCAGGTAAGAGCTAAAGAACACATTCCTTGATAGCTTGAAGAATAGATAATAATCATGATTTTAAACACAATCCACTGGACAAGTTTCGTGTTGTGCTTTAATTCAGTGAAGTTGGTAACATCTAAGGTGTGGAAACTTACATCTATCCGACAGTTTTGAAGAAAGCTACAAATATCACTCCGCAATTTTAAGGGTATGACGTACAAGATCAAGTGAAGCAAAGACTTGATAAATCTACAAGTAGAATTAGTTTTGCCGCGAAACTCGTGTACATTGACTGCACCAAGTGACTGTTTCAACAATCTGGATAAGAACTGTCGCCAATCTTCAACACTTCGAATTGTGTATATCAACTTGAGTGTGTTTGTGGAAACACATAAGTAGGTCGTAAGAGGAGGCGATTACCTGTTTGCATAATGCAGCTTTTGGTTTAGTGACTGAAATCACCTGCAGTCAAGGTATCAAAATGTCCAATAATAAAGAATTTCGTAGACTGGAGACATGATACTATCTCTATCAAGTGGTTCACTTCTGTCATTAAACGAAGTGAAATAAGTACATGTGTGAAGGATTGTGAAATTGTGGTTCGTTAACTTAGCCTCCGTGTACAATAAGAAATCGTGGTCACTCTGAATCCACTACGACAATTCACCTTATTTATTACCTGTTGTTATTATTGTTATTAATTTATTCTACCTCATTATTATCCTTCATTTGTTTGAAACCATCCTTTATCAGTAGTGGTATCTTAAGTCGTTTTAATATTCATATTTTTGCCATTAATATTATTATCAATATTATTGAGTTTGATGTTCCACCTCAGTCTGATGAATTTATTAAATTCTGCTTTATTACCTGTGTTGCTTGCTGAAATTTAATCCATTTTCAAGTGAATATCAACAATAGAAACAAAATTATCTCGAGGAAACGAAGCTAATTCATAAACGTGAATCTCTGAGGAACTTACTATGAATCCTATCAGGATCAACGCAATTTTTACATTATTTGTGAATTTGAAGAATAGCAATATACACAAGATCATAGTCAATACTCTAAAATACAAATGGAAAACAGCTGTAATGAATTCCGGAAGATTAAAGGAGTTTTCTATATAAAAACATGCAATTTGCTGTTAAGAGAAGCAGGAGTTTCCACATATTTGGAACGGTTGAGGAATCATTCCTAGTATATACTCACTCATATGATTGCAAAAATGAAGCACTGCTTAGACGTTTATTGGTCCGATACATTATTTAATATCAGATGAACTCAGTTAAGCTATACTGTTCGAATATTCCAAAAAGGTTCATTTTGTTACGTTTCGCAAGTTATCAGTTACCCAAGGTTCAACAAATCGTTTTCGATCCAAAGTATTCATTGCTTGCCTACTAATACCATTTTAGAATTGAAAGCCTAATGTTTGTCCTCTGGTAAGGAATTTTCGATCATATTTGTACTCTTTTTGTTTGTTTTCTTATTATTAACAATATTATACAGAGTCAGGGATTCGGAATATTCTTCACTCAACCAGCATCTCAACGCAGGTACAACTGAGGAATTACTAAATATTTATTCACATGGACTTTAGTTCAAATATTAGTTTTTTTCATAACTTTAATCAAACCAATATTCACAGCAAACAGATGGGCATAATGTTGTATCATCGCCAGTAGACCTTGACGACGCCACACAACCGATTAAAACAGTGTCTATGTAAACAAGAAAATACTTCAAATCTGTAGTAGTCAATAGTTTGTTTGATTCTTTGCTGTATAATTTATTTTGATTTTAGCTTGATTCCACACCGTATTTTTGCTACAAGTATGAAATTTTCAGCGTGTGATATCGGTGGCCCAACTTCACAGGCCGACCATTGATATTAGGTGTGCGTCGACAGGGGTCTAACTTCGGACCATGTGCATGGTCGACGGCAACTTTAACCGCTGTGCCATCACCGGACACCATCAGTTCAAGATTTGACTTTTGCGGTTATAATCACGAAGTGATGTGAAGGTATTTTAAGTCATTTACAGTTAATAGTGTTAATCTCAAAGATTACGGGAAGGAAAACTTACAGACAAGCGATTGCTGCATAAACCTTCCATTCAGTAGCAAAACTTTCGTTAGCCTGAAGAAAAAAATATTTAGGACATGTTAGTCAAAATTCTGATATCGTCCACAGGTAGCTGATTCTAAACAAAATCAAGAAAGCTATTTTGAAGCGTTGCCCACAGTGGTTACACATTTGGTGACTTTTGATTTTAGATAAAACCAATATGTCCTTAATTCTCAGCATGAATGATTTAATGCATGAACATTGCCTACATATATGGGTGATGCCATCGATGAATATGTTAACTGTGCGACAATTTCATATCTTTAAATATTCAAAAGTTGGAGTCAATATCAGACAGCAAATAAGACTGAAATATCTCATAGACAAAACATTTGGCCTGAAATAACTTTTGGTAAACACGTGGAAACATGACAGCCCCTAGCGTGTGAATTGAAATTTTCCATTCACCATAACAGTTCCTGTCAAAACCTGTCGTCACATATGCACGATGTTCGGAATTACAATCAGTAATGGGATGTGCATACACTCTCATAATGGATGGCATGTTTCGGGATGTAGAATGTTTTGACTACAAGTTCACCTACAGATGTGTTCCACTTTACTTTAACATAATGTGATAAATGTTATGTCAATAAAATACCTAAAAAGATTAAATAGACGCGAAGGAACAGATTCTCTGATGTTGTGATGACTGCTCAATATACATATCAAATATTAAACCTCATAAACCATGAAATCATGAAATAAGAATGCCTAAGATTAAACGAAGAATGCAGCCATTGATGACAAGAAAGTGATAGTAACTACAAATCATAAGAACTGAAGTGCTTACCTCTAAAATAACAATCATCTTACACCAGACGCTATGAAATGGACTTACATCATTGCTCAACTTATATGTAAATATATATTCACCTAATTCTCTGAACTTTGTCTCAAACTTTGTTTACATTCATGCTGAAGTGTTTATTAACTGGTAATAAAAACTTCAGTGCACATCGAACTTGTTTATATTCAGAAGTAAAATCAAGTCGTCTTATACATGTTTATTTGATAATTTAAATCACGACTGAAAATATTTTTCTACTATCAACCAGTTAGTGTTACTTGATGAAAAGTGGCTAATTCAAAAAACAATGGAATATTGAAAAAGTCAAAAAATTATGAAGTTATTTAATCGGTGGATGGTGACTAGCAGTAGAATCCAGGATGCGCATTTCGTCCTATTTGGGACTCGTCATCTGGATGTACCTGCATTTTTCAGTGAGTGATGATGTTCCCACCGAGTCTCGAACACAGTGCCCATGGTTTCAAACGCCAAGCGTTATCCACTAGACCACTCGGGCCACGAGAGCCACCTCTCGTGCAACGGGCCATATTGATTTAATTGAATTTTGGATTTTCCCGTCGATTGATTGGACCGAAGTGCTCGGTCTCGGGTCGACATGTCGGCTTCTTGAAGTTACATTAACTTTATTCGTGTGAAAGTTTCTTTCATGGTGTACGATTATAGAATGACTGTGTTACGAGTCGTCAGATTCACAATGAACTCTATACTGAACAGCTAGCACTCCAATCTGTGGAGATCCTATAATACCTTCAACTACATTTTTTAGAGTAATTATTTTCGTCTTATCGATAATTAGTCAGATAGACATTTTCTTTGGGCTTTAAAATCCACTATTATTCCTAATTCCATAGTGAATTATTTCAGTGTTCCTTAGAATATTGAAGTATAACTTCAATGAAATATAAATGATAAAAACACTATGTTACTGAATGGATGAATGAAGTGGGCTGTTCACTAAATATTTCACAATAAGTTAGCGGATTCACGCCTTACACATTTCTTATCAGATGAAATGTGTGTCAAAAGAGGTATCGCAGAAAATTTACAATAAGTCGATAAACCAAAAAATCCCTAATGGCCACTATTATTCCTTCATGCTGTTATGAAGGAAGAGAGCTTTATAAAAGGAGAATAGCCTCAAGATTAAAAAAAATTTTGGCTAATTTTATTTATTTTGACTCTGATCAACGTGCCCTCAGTTCACATCCGGTAATTTTGAAGCGAAATCTGGTGCTGCTTGGCTCTTCATCTTTAGTCAATGGTCAGTTGTTGGCGTCCTTCTCATGCATTTTGAAGTTAATGTCAAAGATTTATTCGTCCCTTCACTACACATTTATAACCTGTTGCAGAGGTACTATTCAAATGAAATAAATGGAATATGTGCTAATTGTAGAGAATAATTATCTGCACTGATGATTTTCATGAAAAATGATGTAAGACTTACACCTTCAGGTCATAATTGATGAGTGTAGTCACAAAGATGTCTTTAAATTGGAGTTGATTTGCGAATGCTGACAACTGCAAATCAGAAAATTTGTGATGCATAAAGGCGATTGTAAATAAGGATATATTGTTCTTCCCAAACTACGCTTTTCGTCAATCACCAATGGATTTGCTGTAATAGGTGATTAAGTTATCAGGTGGCTAGCACGAGATTTCATGATAAGCACTACATACTAAAGGGAACACTTCCAAATTGTCAGTGATAATGGAAGAGAGTAATTATGGATATGAGTATTTTATCTTTAAAGAAATATAATCTGAGAATTCACCAGACTAAAAACAGAGTGTGAAATGATTCATATTTGCGTAGTTAAGCAACTAGAAAAAATTCAAATTTAGCGAGAAATACCCAACACAGGATATACGTATGATACTTTTTGTCAGTGTGGCAATCGTTGATTCCTACTGACTACTTATTTACACTAAACTGTAAAGCACACGAATAGTCAAATCGTTTCAGTTAACTTCTCAATGTTTACAAAAGAAACAATTCTCAAATCACTTATGAAAAGTAGATTTATTGTTATTGTTTTTATTTGAATAATGGACTTTGTTCAACGCTAATTACAATAAGTAGTGAAATAATGTAAACATTTTCAGGCGATGAAGATTGTAATGTTAGGGATTATTTTGTTTACTTCACTACTCTCATCTTATTCATTAGGCTGAGTTAGCCTTACAGTCTCGACGATTTAGAACTGTGAACTCTGAAATTATTCAGTGTTTTTCAGTAATTGTTAGTTAATAAAATAAAGACGTTTTACTCTATATGTGAATTCAACAAATATTTCGTTTATTATTGACGAGATTCAAAGTCTAATATTGAGTAAACACTGAAATAAGTAAACACGTCTGATTCGCATGACAGTTGATTTCGAAATTGCAATAGCTGACTTAACCAGAGCTACCTGCAAAACATAAAAAAATAAAAATAAACGAAATCATGAATGTACGGAGTTTCATTTAGATTTCTGTTAGATTGTTAATTTACTAAGTGGATTACAATCCTTATTTCTCATTTGTGGATGAAATCAGTAATGAAATGTGCATGATATATGGTGGCAGAACTGGTGATTACCTCACCCAAATTATGAAGCACTGTCATCATATACTCTACTTCGCTTACATATCCATTATGCTTTGAAATGAATTTGCATCAAAAATCAAAAGTCATGGTTAGCTCAAAATTCGTTTTTCGAAAATTCATGTCAAAAGTGCTCCAAAAGACGCCAGTCAATACAGTGAAAAGGTCCTGAAATATCACATTAAGAATGTTGATCATGGGTGTGCAGGTTTAGTGAATCATAGTTCCATTATTCATAACTGAGTGATAAAATCAAAATCTGTAAAAATGGAACCATACCACAAAGTGTGTATGTAGAAGAGCCTAGTCCTCATACAATTCCAACCAAGCAGTGGGATAATGCAATGCGTCTTTTCATTACAATTGCTGTTTCACATTTCATATGATGTTTCCACATCACGATACATTAAAATATCATTAAAATGTGATGCTGGTTGGCACATCTGTGAATGTACTGCAAATAATGAACTTCCAGACAAGTACTCTTTGTTTTAATAGATTAAATAACGAAACGTCAGTAAAAACAATATCGTTTTGTTTTTCATTCGTTGAGAAATACAAAAACCTTTATTATAATGAATACTCTTTGTTTTCTCCTTCCCTGTTTGTGCATACATGTCTGATTTCAGAACTACAAAAATTGAATTTGAGTGTTAGCAACGGTCATATGAAAATAATTCTAGTAATTACGAGAATAATTAATATAACAAAACAGATCATTTGAAATTTCAACTCACATCACCCTTCCCTATATAAAACAAAACCACTCCAGTTATCAGAAAAGCCATCGATACAGAAAGCAGAACTGTCACCAATATTTCTTTGAATCTTCTAGTTATGTAGCAGGAGACAATGGTTAACACGTCTTCCAGAATTATGAAGATCACTAAAATATAACAGTCTGGTTTAAGCTTTTTGCAACACACAAATTCGATATTGACAGACCAATCTGTTGGCAAAACAAATTAGAGACATTCAGTATATGAATACAAATATTTTATTATTTTTCATACAGTTTATGCCTAAATCAAATTTAATTTGAAGTGGATAGACAAAAGCATGAAAAACACCATTCAGAAGAAATTGTTGTACAAGTTTCTAGTGCAGAACCAATAATTTATTATATAAATTGAAAATGTGAACCATCAGTCGGTTAGGCAGTTACATGCACAATAAAATGTGTACATTAGCACAAAACGCAAATTACAGTGAATGTTGTTTGACACGATTAGATTGTCACAGCCATGTGATATCCACTTTATTTAAGCAAGCTGACAAAAACCAGAGCCAACTGAAAGAAACAAAGTAACAAATAGAACAACATGAATAAGTTTCAATCGCATATATGACAGTCTGTTGACTGAATATCGACTGCTGATTTAAAGTTAGGCATAAAATCAACAGTGAAATCTATATAAAATGTGACTTGGAAATTTGTAAGAACTTCGCCCACACCATGAAAGTTTGTCAAGGTAGAATTTGCCTCTGTTACAAAATGTTTATTGTTTCCCTCCTCAAATCCAACATCACAGCTGATTCATAATTAAATTTCTAAATTCAAAAACAAAGCTGTGAACTTACTATAGCAACGGCAGTGTTCCAAAATCCGCCAGACAATTCAGAATATTTCAGCTGAAACAAGTTTGAATAAATTGATATAAGTATAAAACTTTGACACTGTGGTGAAGTATAACTCCATTCTGGATAAGATTTTATTTTGATAAATCACACAGCGTTATGCAGTAATATTAACTGATGACTTTTCGAGCACACAATATTACCAATACTCAAATCAAGTTCAGATAAATTACGATCAGAATGTTGATCAAGGATTACATCAGATCAAATGTACAATTCAAGTAGTAGTAACCTGGCAATAAAACTGAATGTTGTCAAATTGAACAAAACTACAAAATATGTATGTACAACAACGCAGCTTTCTGAAAATTTATCAGTGAGATAAATTAGAGATCACTGAAATGGATTTTTTCACAAGAATTTGAGTTTAAAATTTCTTATCACTGTGTAATAGGATGTTTCGTCATTATCATAGATTTACATAGTGAATTTTATTTTACATATCAAATAATTGCGATACTGTTTCTCAGATGGGCAAATGTACTTCAATTATTGAATTGCTGCATAAATACCCCTACTTTCTCCTCCTCTGGCGATGCAAAGATGTATGGTCTCAAGAATACAGCCATATGTATAGGGCTGGAATTCCCTGTTTTAGTAATAGTTATATTTAGTTGATAATTCTAGTTATGTTAAAACGATAAAATAAAAAGGATAATTTGATATTTCAGTGGAATTACCTGACTCATATCTATATAAAACAAAACTGCTCCAGTTATCAGAAAAGCCATCGATAAAGATATCAGAACTATTATCACCACTACTTTGAATCTTTTGACATAGATGCAGGCGATAATTGTTAACGAATCTTCCAGAATAACGAAGCCCAATAAAAAGTAACAGTTAAATTCAGGCTTTTTGCAACACATAAAACAGATAGTTGCAGACCATAATACAATCTATTGGCAAAAGAAATTAGACATTCTGAGCATCTGAGTTGAAAAATTTAACATTTTTTCACAAAACTGACGTCTACATAGAAATGTCATAAAGAATAGCAGTGAATGTCAGTGAAAATGTTCTTGCAGTGTTACTATTAGTGATGTGAAATGTCCGCATGGAAACTTAAATGTGGGTTTCGCGTTTATTGTGTGTGACCAACGTTGTATAACTACAACCGCAGAGGGAATAATGAATGCTCGGTATCTAACATATACTTAAAGGACGGGTATACAATGGATCTGTTTCTCGTTAAATTTCATGGTTTAGATGAGAAAACTTAATTTCTGTTGTTCTGAAAACATCCAAAACATTGGATCTATAATAGTGAATCCCGTTACACTTATCAAATTATATCCAAACGTACACAGGGAGGACACATCGATCTGTGCCGGTAAGGGCTGAAGAACACATTCCTTGAAAGCTTGAGGAATAGATAATTTAACCTAAATTATTATGTAATAAATCGTGATTTTAAACCCATCCGCTGAACACGTTTGGTAGTTTGCTTTAATTCAGTGAAGGCTTGTTCGAAGCATTAGGTAAACTTGTGATTGAGTTTCATGTACACGATTCGTCCACGTTGGTTTCAGACATTCTGTATAGTCAAGAACATATAATAAACCAAAAGCTCGCTCATACTGGAGAGATTAACAAACCTACACCTCAATTTCAGTGGATCACTCAGTTTCAATTTAAGGGATATTTCACCACATCATATTCAACAAACGGTATGTTATCTGAGGTATACGAATAGAATTTTCATTGTTTGTGAAAGCAAATCAGAATCAGAAAAAGGCGATTGTAAATAAGGATATATTTTTCTTCCCAAACTACGATTTTCGTCAATCACTAATGGATTTGCTGTAATAGGTGATTAAGTTATCAGGTGGCTAGCACGAGATTTCATGATAAGCACTACATACTAAAGGGAACACTTCCAAATTGTCAGTGATAATGGAAGAGAGTAATTATGGATATGAGTATTTTATCTTTAAAGAAATATAATCTAGGAATTCACCAGACTAAAAACAGAGTGTGAAATGATTCATATTTGCGTAGTAAAGCAACTAGAAAAAATTCAAATTTAGCGAGAAATACCCAACACAGGATATACGTATGATACTTTTTGTCAGTGTGGCAATCGTTGATTCCTACTGACTACTTATTTACACTTAACTGTAAAGCACACGAATAGTCAAATCGTTTCAGTTAACTTCTCAATGTTTACAAAAGAAATAATTCTCAAATCACTTATGAAAGGTAGATTTATTGTTATTGTTTTTATTTGAATAATGGACTTTGTTCAACGCTTACTACAATAAGTAGTGAAATAATGTAAACATTTTCAGGCGATGAAGATTGTAATGTTAGGGCTTATTTTGTTTACTTCACTACTCTCCACTTATTCATTAGGCTGAGTTAGCCTTACAGTCTCGACGATTTAGAACTGTGAACTCTGAAATTATTCAGTGTTTTTCAGTAATTGTTAGTTAATACAATAAAGACTTTTTACTCTATATGTGAATTCAACAAATATTTCGTTTATTATTGACGAGATTCAAAGTCTAATATTGAGTAAACACTGAAATTAGTAAACACGTCTGATTCGCATGACAGTTGATTTCATAATGAAGCTGGATTTAATTTAAAATAAGGGTTACTCAGTGACTTGCAATATTCAGTGTAAAATGAATTACACAACCAGTAATATTAGGAAGCGAGATAAAATACAGTACTACAAGTGGGGTCAAATGAAATTAAGACAGGAAATTCGTCCATCACACCACTCCTTTTTCGTCAATACCTGGAAGTCTGAAGTACATGTAATTTTACATCACAGAATAAATCTATCTGATCGAAGCATCCAGTGATGCAGTATTATACATTCACAACAATTCGAACACAATAAAATGTTCATAATCGTATCAAGGCAATAATTAAAATAACTTTCAAACTTTGTTTGCAAAATTTCCTTGTTTCATACTTTTTGGTGTAATTGTTAATGATATTTCCACATTTCTGGTATTAACATTTCGTCTATCATATTGCATATTGTTAGGTGTAGATTCGATGAAAAAGATGCAGCGACCAGTATCTTACTCAACCTGCACATATTACATTTTACAATTGTAGTGAAGCTTTGTTTATCGGATCAACACTGCACCCTTGCAATCGGAATGACACAACGCCTATACCGGAGATATGGAAAGTGGCAAAAACAAAAAAGGAAATTGTAGAGATGGAGAGAAAGAAGCTATATATTAGACAAAATGTAAAGACATGTGACTAAATTGAAATGATTATGAGCAATAATTTATGCTAGAAACGTCATCCAGTTGCTAATACTGCGTCAATGTGTGATTAATAATAAAATGAACTTACCTACTACAGTGCCCGAATTCCAACACTTGCATTGGCAAACACATTGTCTTGGTTCACCTCATTTTGTTTAAGCGTACTAACACCTTTCGTTTACGTTTTCACAAGAGGCACGATTTCTAACAATCATCGTACCACATTTCAGAATTTTTTGGATTGCACTGGCGGCTGACGTTTGGAACACTGCTGTAGATTTTGTAAGTTCGAACAGATTGCTATCTTACCTATTTGCGAAACGAATGTCAATTATGCCATAACCTTTCTCTTCAATGAATCACTGCCATCATACATTTCAAATCATTAACCGCATCACTAAAACAACTATGAATCATATTTCCCATTGACAGCATCTAAAATTGTACTGGTTGAATTGTTAGATTTATTTTTAATGACACAACAGGTTAACAAGCTGATTAGAAAGTTAATAGTGCTCAAACCATACCTGTTGATATGTTGTTTTAATTTTTTGTAGGCAGCGCTGATTATCTCAGATTTCCTTTAATGAATTTATCATCTGTTAACTATGCTAAAACACATCTTCCAATTTTTCATCCGTATTTTATTTATTGTGCTAATATATTTGTCAAAATATGAATGCTAAATATTGATTTTATGACAGTTGCTTTTTGAAATTTTTTCAATAAATAATATCACAGCAAAACTTACAGCTTTATTTGCATACCACTAGTTTCATAGAAGAGTAAATGTCTCATGAAATCTTAGCTGGAGGAGTGTTTAATTGTTTCACCTGGAGGAAAATGTTTGATACGCTATCTGATCTCAGGATCAAACGTTAACGTTTCAAACTGTTGAACAGAACAGTTGAAGGTGACGTTTTTGACTAATAAAAGGCTTCGAAGAAAACACAATATTTTGAAAGATAATTCAATCGGATGGTGAACGATGAGTACAAAGTAAATTAATGAAGAACAGTTAACTCTCATCCAAGGATGGATTCTGAGCAGATCAATCACTCACTATCAGGTTTTTTGGTATTTTACTGGTAACTATATTACACCTAAAATAAATTCATATTCGGCACGTTAGGAGCGAATGACTGTGTATTCACTGTGACAACAGCAAAGTTGTATTCACGAATTTAAAAGTCACTGGTTATCGACGCATTAAGGCTTTTATCCTCTCAGTATTATGTAAAGGTTAAGACATGTGCTAGATAGGCGTCATCATAGCGTTTCTATTTCAGTGGTGACAGAATTCACTATTCATCAGTATGTTGCTAGAAATTGTCGACAGTGTGCACATTAGGCTTTGAAGCTATGGATTCATTTAGGCCAGATGTGAGGGACTGAATTATGATTCCTAATAGCCCGTCTTTACAATGACAGGCTGATAACGTAGAAAGATTCGTAATAAAGTATATTTTTACTATCTGTCACTAACAGAGGTCAGTGCGTGACAGTGGCTATTTCAGACTTTAAAAACAACAGTTCAGACTTATTCAGTTCAAATATTCTCAAATAAATTCTTCTGTTTCATTGAGGCTTGGTGCAAAGTCGCGTGCAGAACTCTGAAATTTCTACAATCAACTTTGTACTAAAAATATTAAAAAACATTAACACTAACTTCAGTGAGCATTGTTGGTAGTAAAACAATCGTTTTCTTCAACAACTTAGATTGTGCCTTAGTAAAAGTATGGTCATTAGATAGTAATCAACGCGGATTTCAACACTGCGAAGCTCATCGGACAAATTTCCATGTGCAAGCTCTTCAGGGCTATTCTTCGAATCTTCGACAATCAAGCATTTTTCTATCTGCACTGATGTTTCTGTTCGAAAACAACACAACAAGCACCAACCATAATTGCAAAATGCAGACTTCAGGCAAAAGACTTTACATGGTTCCCTAGCTATTTGTGAAAATATTCTAATCTCATTCTGAGAATGTCGAAATACGTGATGTGACTTTGCTTAGTTGACATCCACGCAATGAATCTCTTATAGCTCTTCAGTTTAATTCACGTTATTGTTGAGCAAATAGGTTCAAAATCAATAGCTGACTTAACTCAGGTTCTGTGTTAGCCTATCCTGGTGTGAAATCAGTAAATATGCACATCACATATTTAGAATATTAAGACTGCACGGATGAAATGTGGTACGCTTAGTTCGAATTTCTCGCGGTTCTTCTTCATAAGTGAACAATATTTCTATCAACCTGATATCAAAAGTTATTAATCAGAACAACGTATTTTCATCATATGATATTCTTAGATGGGAGTGTGAGTAAATGAATAAAGAGTCAGCTTAAAATACTGAGAATGGACAGAATCTTAATGAGATTCAACACATGACATCTGTGTGAGTGTTTATCGAATTTTTTTTCATGAGTGTTCATGTCTTTATTTGTTCACAGTTTGTTTACACAAACTTTGATATTTGTTTGAAAAAAACAATTGACTCACACTAACAATGAAATATGTCTGAGAAGATACTTAGAACCTTTAGTAGTTAGGATTAATATAAACACTTCAAAATGAATGGAAAGCAAAGGACAAATTAAAGTAAACAGAGTGAGATGAATGTATTTAAAATCTCGTGAGACCGTTATACAAAAGTCCTATAAATACTACAGCTGACTAACTGCACTCTGTTTTAAAGTAAGTAGTTCATTTTGCTTCATTTGTTGTTAACATCAGTTTTCCTGTTATTCATTATGCGCTAGCTAATTTTATTTTGATTTACAGCTTGATTCCACACCGTATTTTCAGTACAAGTGTGGAATTTTCAGCATGGATATCGGTAGCCCAAATTCAAGCCGACCATAGATATCGGGTGTGCGCCGGCAGGGGATCGAACCCCGGACCATGTGCATGGTCGGCGAGAGTCCTAACCACTGTGCCACCGACGCACTTGAATTCAGCATATCTGCATATTATGTCCAATTTTATTGTTGTTGAATGGAGAAGGTCTAGTTAGATTGTTTATGCATGTCTCAGAGAATATAAACACCCTGCATAAACACAATATTATATAGATTTGTCGTTTATATCTTTGTGTAGAACAGTTTATCGTTACTTGTATAATGACAGAATTCGCTGAATGGGAGGCTTTCAAGTGCAAGCATCGATAAATATCACTAGTGTTTAAATATTCAGCATTCACGTTCCACTTCTTTTAATAAATAAATGAATAAACAAAACATTGTAAAATCAGACAAGTGAACTGAAACATTCGAAGAAACGATTCCCTTCCTTAGAAATTGCGTTCCCAGCAGTGAAGTAGCGGAAGAATAGACAATCTTCATATTACATCAAGAATCGAGACGTGAAAATACGATTTGACCGAGACTGAAATTGCTTACCTTCATAAACATCAATGTATGATCTAGTGGTTGGCATTATTCTCAGATATGTAAGTAAAAATGATTGATGAATATTAAACAAGGTAACGGGGATGTGTTTTCGCTTGTAATTACTGAACACATATTTTATCCCTTGCAAAAGTGAAATGTTTGTGATGAATCGTCAGGAAATTCGGTGAGACATAAGTGTTTGTCATAAAAAGGTAGTGGTACTTAGACAAGTGTTCAGGTCAACATTTAGCAGTTATACAGTCATAAGAAAAAGAGAAGACGTTCAGCGAAGAGACTCTTTTCGGCGAATTCATTCACATAGCTGTACAACCACATTCATGTATAAGTTATTTTTGTGTGTGTACATGGGGTTTGTCAAGTTTACATAATTGATCATGTAATACAAGAATGATCTAATATACAAACAAGGTTAATTAGATAGCAACTATGGTAAGATTGAGTTAGTAAGTTAGATTACATACTCTAATTGACTAAAATTTTTCAACTTAAGTCAGGGTAGCAACAGAGGTGAATACAGTAGAGACTAAGTATAAGTGGGGTAGAGAATAATGCCAATTAAATTAGAACTCAAACTGAGCAAATAAATTGGATGACGTGACATAAATGACTAGAAATTGAGCGTTGTTCAAGTCAGTAACAGTGGTAGTGAGGTGTAGAAATTAAATCAGGTGGGGATAGAGAACAAGAAAGTTGAAAATGTTAAATTAAAATATTAAAATTGAGAAGACAAAATAATACCAATGAAGAGACAGAAAAAAAGATTAGGTAGAATTTACTTGTCGGGTAATAAGATGGATTACGTCCATTGCAAGTATAGTGATTGAACGAACTTCTTCTGTATGCAGAGTTCAGGACTTAGCAAGTGAATCGCCATTGCTTCTGCAGTTTGAAGAAGTCTGATTCGTACACTTTTAGGAAGACTACTTCATATTCTGTTGACTATTTTGAAGTTTGTTTGCTGTGTAGCTTGGTGTCCGGATTCTATCAGATGTTCTAAGATGGAGCTGTGGGAGCATCGATTTTCTCCTTTGTAAACCATGTTAGTAAGTTTTCGGTGATACGTTTGGAAAGCGAGCGCTGGGTACGGCGGACATACCTCGCTCTACACGTTCAGGTGAGTTGATAAATACACATTGATGAAGCCAGCAGTGGTAGCTTATCCTTCACGTTCACATGAATCATAGGTTTTTTAGAGAAGGTTAGTCGTAGTTCAGTTGCGAAGAAAGTCTCCTTAAGTGAGGGCGATGGTCGATTTTTTAGTGTTTCCCCAGATATATCTCCATTGAATTGAAGGTTCATGTTGAGTAGTTTTTTCGGGAGACAAAGCATGGATGGCTTTTGTGGTCTAAATGTCATTGATTTTGCAATAAATCGTTCTGGATAACAATTCTCGACGAGGATTCTCTTGAGATTGGTGTATACACCAAACGAAACCTGATCCGTTCACTCAGCTACAGATTTCGCAGAAATTGCACCCCGGAAACCATAGATGAAATGGACAATATATTAAAAATGCAAGAAGTATTAGTTCCAAACACATTCCCCACTGGTATCGGAGAGCCAAAATTATACAGCGGGCTTGTGAAAGCCAGCCTTCGAGAAGCCAGTCGGCCGATACGTCTTCTCTTGATTAAAGCAAGAATAAGAAAGGGGGCGTGGAATGTTCACACAATGTACGAAGGCTTCCCTGCAGGTCAAATAAATGCGAATAATTATTATGGAAGTGCTGAGAATCTGTGAGAGCTGACTGAATGGATGTGGGCTGTCAAAATTGTCAAATAAAGAGTCGCTAATCTACACCAGTCTTGTAACCCGGATGACAACCACGAGCGCACTGAGACAGTGAGTGGCTGTTATGATTACATCAGTAGCAGCGATGCCCTCATGCAGTCTGAAACAATCTCACCCAGGATCATGACAGCAAGATGCAGCTCAGACGTAAGGAAGGCTAAAATCATCCAATGGTGCACACACTTCTACAAACAACGCGGAACAAGAGAAAAAGTGAGATGGTTAAGGACAACTGCAAGCATCAATGGACAAATGCAAACAACAAAATCATTATAGGCAATATAACTGCAAATTAAACTGGGAACAGATAATAAAGGAAGTATTATTCGCAGACTTTTGCACTTTCAATGCTTCGGTGATCGGAGATAGCGTTTACAAGCACAAGTTTCTACGCAAAGCAACATGGATTTCGCCTGACGGACACATCATAATTCAGATGTACTTCATCTCAATAGTGCTCGAAGAACTGGATATGAAGGCTGCTAGATACAAAGTAGAGAAAGGGGGGAGATATGGGCACAGACCAATACCTAGTCCAAGAATCCTTCATGGAGAAGATTTAAGTCTTCGGAATAACTGGAGATCTGCCACAATTCAAGTTCAGAGCTAAGAAACCTAAGAGCAAAACTACAAAGAATAGCTTCACTGCAGATGTAATGTCAAAGTCAGAGACACTACGCGGATGAAAATAGACGAAGATGTTCAAAGGAAACTCGTTACCGAAAAGGGGTAACAAATCAAACATTGTACTGATCACTTCAAAAGCACTCTTGAACCGACCATCACCTGAAACCCACTGGACATAACACCAACAGGACTCAAGCAACTGCCTGTCAGTGGACAAGAATCCTCCAGCAGAAGCAGAAATCTTGGAGGCGATCAAGCTATTGAAGTCAAGGAAAGCAGAAGAGACCGACGAATTTCATTTCGAAGCACTGAAACAGTCCTAAACGCTCATGCGGGTGTGCTCACACCACTGTTTCAAAAGGGTGGAAAGACGGAGAGTTGCCTATCGATTGGAATAAAGGTTGGCCACCTTGTTAAGCTACCAAAGCAGAGCAAATTATGCCTGTGTAAGAACTGGCGTTGACTCATGCATATATACTCTCTTCAGAGTGAGATAATTTCTAAGTGATATTTAGTGATTGCATGAAAATAATACCTCACTGTGGTTATAGTTGTGCCTTTGAATGTCTCCTCTAATCGCCTTTTAATTAAACACTTGGAATTTTGTGAAAATTACTGAGTTCCTATGGATTTCAGAATTCATCTCTCGATACATTCTGAGTTATGAAGGAAAAGACAAGCATCATCTCTTAAATGCTTGAAGAATGACAAAAGCATGTTGATCGCAAAATTGGATGAGGATAGTACAACATTGTCCATGGAGAAATCAGAAAACATAAACGAGGCCAGTCAACATATTGAAACAGAACAATATCAGGAAGTTAAAATACCTGTGGACACTATTATGAATAAAATCAAAAAAATCTACTGATTCGATTATAAAAATATATAAAGCAAGATACAACATCAGGTCGATGGTGGGATTTTGAAACAGCCCGATGCACGATTTATCAAAATAGTAAGCAGTAGTTAAATGCCGCATTAGAGATACGTCAAATTCTAGGCTGGCTAATCCCTATCTAATGGAAAAGAAACTGTGAGAAATTCAATCAGGGAAAGATGAAATTATGAATGAGCTGCCGCTTGATGAAATAATATCAGGTGTTTAGTTATGTCTTACCTCCACTGTAATCAAATTTCACAATAAACTATATTAAAAACCAAATTAGATGGCTATAGGATCACCAGTGTTGAAGAAGATAAAAGGTAAAGAAAAGTAGGTGAAATATTTTACACATTAAGAAAACACACCATGTGAGGCGGCAAAGATGGAGTGTAAACTGAAAAAACCAGATACCAGCAAAATACGATAAAAAACACGCTTATATGTAGAGATTAACTAAAAAATTTAATAAATGAAAAAATACAACTAAATATAAACAAGTGCAAACAAAAGAAAAAAGTTTAACTAAAAATGAACAAAAAGAAAATAAGATGAAAAGTACAACGAAAGAATGACCGCACGAAGGAAGGAAGGAAGAAGTAGTAGTAGGAGAAGAAGAAGAAACAAACATTCAGTCGAACTGATTCACTGACAGACTGAGTCCCAAATACGAAAATTATTTACTCATCACAGAGTGAATATGTAGAAAGGAAGAGTCAATCCACGCACAAAACAACCAACAACTGGCCAATTAACCAACCGAGAATCCAACCAAGCAATCAGTCAGTCACTAGGTCAATCAATCAATCAACCAATTGATCAATGAAGCCATCATGAGTCGAATGAGAGAGAAGAGCGAAAAAGTGAATGAAACTCACATTCCGCGTGTTCATTGATTCGGTTAGTTGGTTGGTTGGTTGGTTATTCACCTGTGTTTGAGTGTGCGTCAGACTATTTGTGGACTACCGATGACAAGACTCTAGAAGATCTGGATTTCTCAGATAAAATGTGTCTAATGCCACACAGACTCGAAAACTTCCAAGCGAAAAGTAACAAACTGACTGAAGTGGTAGCGAAAACAGGACTGCAGGTGAACATAGACAAGGCAAAGGCGACGAAGATAACAAACGAACTGCAATGAGAAAAGCAACCAGCACAAATCACCATCAACGGGAGAGACTTAAGAGAGCTTTCCTCCTTCACTTATCTTGGAAGCATCGTTTCAAATACAGGCGGAACGGATGAAGTTGTCAAAGCTGGCCAGACTCATCAGCCTGAAACAAATTTGGAAATCTTCTGCACGTAACATAAGGAACAAGATTTGGATTTTCAAGATAAATTTTAAGTCACTCAGTCCGTTCTTCTTTACGGGTCAGAAACTTGGCGTATAACGAAAAGTATTTCCAAATGGTTGCACACTTACACTGGCAGCTTCCTTTGTTCCATAGTGAAGATCAAATGGCCAGAAAGAATTAGTAACAAGAAACTCCGTCTGAGAACTAACAAACGAAGAGTTGATTGGCCGAAAAAATTTGTAGAAAAAAATGGAGATAGATCAAGCACACATTGAGGAAACCGTCGAAATGGAGGAGATCATGTGAAAATGAGATGATAGAGTTTGAGCGATTGTTGACCAAGATGAAGAGGATGGCATAAAATAGAACAAAGTGAAGATGTGTTATTGAAGCCTTATTTTCCACTTGGAACCCAAGAGAATAATAATAATAAATTTCATATCACAGAGGAAATAAAAGTGAAGATATCCATTTCAGCCCTAATTATGCGAATTCTATGTAAACCAGGAATATCAGCAGTATCAAATGTGTTTTCGGTGTATACGGCGACTGAATGACAGACTGCTGTAACGACAACGCCAATTTTGTCACTAAAATTAGCTACACAGACTATGCTAGCATTCATTTTATTACTCAGAATGATGCGGTGAACCAAAGCTTGAAAGAATCATGGTAATATTATTCTGAGATATGAAGTCTCAAAGGGATCGACTAATAAGCGCGAAATAATGGAAAACAATGTATCGGGAAAATTTGATTTGTGGGATTTTTCTGGCCATATGGGATATTATTGTCTGTAATGAAATCTGCTAAAGACTGATTACAGGACCGTTACCTCTAAAATCACCGAGTGTAATTAAACATATTACACGAATTAGATTCGACGTGGCAGGACAAAGCACACTGAATGCATTAGTTTACTAGGACGACTAATCACAGGCAACTGGACAGAAACAGGTGAGCGCCTTTATCATGTCCTCCATGTTCCATCCTGAGATACAAAGACTGAATTTCCTGTAAAATAAAATGTCTTTGTCTATAAAAATGTTTATGATCAGATTTTCCCTCAATTCTGATGTGAGGACAGATATTCATGGGAAATGCTAGCTGTTGGTAGCACTTCGTATTGCAAATTGACGATCCATCTCAATGGCTGAATTTTCAGACGGCTTGCCCTGCAATCAGATGATATTATCTGATCGTTTTCAGATCCACAGAATACGTGACAGATTGTTAACTGTTGCACATGATCTCACTAATATCAGTAAAAGGTTTGAGCACTGTGGAATACGTCAAATAAACTGTAATAGTATTTTATAATTTACACACAGCGATACGTTTTCGTTTTTGGTAATATTTCGTGCAAAATTACTATTCTGATGACATCAGCTTTTAAAACTGTTTTGTTTTTTCACACTCAGGATCTTTTAGTGTTGCTCAATAAATGTAAGAAAGACGAATCAGAAGGATATTTTCCAAATTATAAAAAAAAGCTGGCAGAAAAATCAACAGTATATTAATATGTGTGCAAAACTTGGGTAATGTGGTAGTAAGTAATTCCATATCAGTTTGTTTATTACATATATCACACAGTGAAACAGTATTATTTACTGGATGACGTTTCGAACAAAATTTATTGTTCATAATCATATCAATTGTAATCACACGACTTTGACACTTGAGTTTTATAGTTTTCTTTGTTCTCTCCTATTTGTCGTATGGGTAGTAGAATTTTCCAGATATCGGGGACAGGTGATGAATCATTCCTATTACATGTATTTGCAGTTGATTCAATAAACAAAGCTTCTGTTATCAATCTCTCCCTATACCCTGTGACATTAGATTTTAAAACTGTCATCCTATCCCATCCTATTGTATGGTTGTGTGTAACTGCATGTAGTGCTATAGCTGAACTATTCTCTTGATTTCTTAACTTATTTGGATCAACCAATCTAGATTTTGGTAAGCTTTTTTGTTCAGCTAGTCTCACTACCCCTGCTCTACTAGTTTGACCTATGTATTTGACCTGACAATCATCGCAGGGTATAAGATAAACTAAATTGTTTTGTTTTAAAGGCTCTACAGGATCCTTTAAACGACAAAGCTTGTTTCTAATTGAGTTTGTGGGTTTGAATGCCGTTTTTATTCCTGCCTTGTTAAGAATTCTGCGTAAGGCTTCCGAGGTTCCTTCCTTGCATGAAATTACTACTGATGATTTAGATTCCTTATTATTGGTATCGTCAATAATATTACTGTTATTGTCACTATTATTACTATCATCATTATTGTCATTATTATTATTATCACTATCGCTACTATCATTATTTATTTTATTTTACTTCTAAAGAATAGTTCAACTATAGCACTACATGCAGTCACACACAACCATACAATAGGATGGGATAGGATGACAGTTTTAAAATCTAATGTCACAGGGTATAGGGAGAGATTGATAACAGAAGCTTTGTTTATCGAATCAATTGCAAATACATGTAATAGGAATGATTCATCACCTGTCCCCGATATCTGGAAAATTCTACTACCCATACGACAAATAGGAGAGAACAAAGAAAACTATAAAACTCAAGTTTCAAAGTCGTGTGATTACAATTGATATGATTATGAACAATAAATTTTGTTCGAAACGTCATCCAGTAAATAATACTGTTTCACTGTGTGATATACCTAATAAACAAACTAATATGGATCTACAGTACAGTCCAGCCTGTAACGTTAATTAGGCAAAAGTAGAGTTGTGCCGCAAACGGATGTAAATTGAAGCTTTAAAAAATGGGACAATCTCATCGGCATTACATATGAAAATAGCATAGACAGAATTGGTCGGAGTGGTAAGATTTGACAGATGTGCTACAACAGAGCTGACTCACTACGAAATCGAGGCGATCAAGTCATTCCTTCAGCAGGACATATAAGTAGAACAGATAAACTCAAAAATCAGGTACTCGGTTTCCTAATGAAACAGTTCGATGTTATGATTTTACCACCGATGCCCTGTGAAACTGAAGTTATTCCAAACGAAGTATATGGTAGCCTGGATATCATAAATGTTCATTAAGAAAATAACCATATATTGATGATACTTAATATTATTGACTGAATGGCCACCACTAACACGAACCAGTGGTGCTTGTTGGCCGGTTAGATAAAAGTGATTGAAACAATGAAAAAAACATCTAACTCGTTTCAGGCCCTGTTCATTGGTGGCGTACTTGGCTCATCAAAGCTGAAAGAACCAAATCACACTGAATCACTTGAACTCAGAATCAGCCTATTTCCTTTAGATGTCATTCAGCTACTCATATCTGTCAATCAGTAGTATAAAATATCAGGCGTAAATTGAAAGATATTGAGAAACATAATCTACTTCAATTTTAGAAGTTTGTATTTTTGACTATTTTCTTATTACTACTTGTGAGTGAGAGTTTCTGAAAACATCGACTTCATTCTTCGGAGCATTCGTCTTTTCAGAAACTCTTTGAAGGAATCATCACATGAATATGAACCTTCTCTCACTTCATTTATAAATAAAATTTTTCCCATAAGCATACATTCCTCATTTCAGAAAATTTTCACTTTCAGTCATAGGGATAGAATCAGGCTTGACAGTAGCATTCAAAAAAAAATCCGCACCTTCGACTTACAACGTGTATGAAATAAATATGAGATGACAAATAATAATCCATCAATCACACCGGAGCAGAGATTATTCTCAACAACCAATATGGTGTCAGAATATGAACAGAAGTCTAAAGTACACCAGTAGCTGTAGCATCCCACCCATTCTCGCAATGCTTATAAATAACACTGAAACGTTTTATTGAGAGAGTTTGAAGCTTTAACGTCAGTTCAACAATATGAAATCATGTAGGCTTAAATATTGATGAATTTTTATTAGTTTTTTTTTGCCAACGATAACAGTATTTCATATCGAGTGTAAAATGTCGAAAACATGAGTGCTTTCACAAGAATAGCGTTCCTCAACTCAGAGATAACTGAAACACAGTTATCTCATATGACGTATCATTTCAATGAATACAGTTATTGCTATTATTTGTATCATACCTGTTAATGGTAATAATAATAATAATGATCTAACAACGGTACGTTCGTTTAAGCTGTTGGTAGTGCTTGATTGATCTCATTAATAGCTAGAATTTGTGGAAACCTTCTCTCAAACAGAATTTTGTTATACTTAGTGAAGTGATTTAAACATTCGGATGGAACTTCCTATAATAAGACGTATATATACTTCATTTTTTTACATTCATCCCTCCTATACGTGTGGCAGTCCCAATAGCTTAATATCGGTTATGAGGATTTCTTATGGTAAGTGACACCACAAGATTTGCAATGAATAATTCCTGTTGACATACGAAGTATGATTCGAATTCATATAATGTTCACCATATTACACGACAATGACATGAACCAGCGCCTTGATATCCGATTCCATATTATTCAGTGACAATAAGGAGCTTCCAGGAAGGTGATGAAGTCTAAAGCTCAGATAAGCTGATGATTTTCCCACTACAAATGAATGAGCAACCGTACAAATTAATGGAGGTGCTCAGAGTCTAGAGTTCACTGTGAACATCGCAGTTGCTGGTGACTATAAAGTCAGGGGATAAAGATTAAGACAGACGCTAGAATGATAAACAAATAACCAGCTGATAGTGGTATAGTGAAAGGAAAATTTTCAGTTAAGAAGTATAAGTGATGATCAAGTGATGATAAGTGCGGATCAGCATCTGGCACGACTAACTAGTACTGCTGCTATGTCAGTTACAAAATCACCAGTGATGTTATTATTAAGCATGTTCAGGGTGGCAAACTTAAGGCTGAGAAACAGTGTGACTTCAAGGTGGGTCATTCTGGCTTGATTACATTTTCTAACTGGAGGGAAATTTCTGGATGTCCCAAGCTAATGTTCTTCGGAATTCTACATCTGTCAATAGGCCTTCGTATGAGGGTAATTCGTGAAGGTTAATCATTATTGGAATCAGTAGAATTGTAGGAAACTAGACTGAGTAATTCCCTGGAACATAAGAAACTTACGCTTGCAATGGGAAGATTGCTTTCAGTAAAGAAATGTGAACCACTTTTATTTTTGACTGAAAGGAGTAGTTTCTTTACATAAGAAGGTGCCACACACGTCTGTTTTGGCCTACGAAAGTATTTCACTACACATCTTATTCAAATAAGTCGCCAAAAATCATGTCAACAACATGAGCTTTGTTATTTGCGTATGCAAAGAGATTGCTTGAAACCCAAAATGCCCTCAACAAATACTGACAGAAATATTTGTTAAGTGCGATCGAATATCTGCTGTTCGGCTTCAAAATTACTTTGTCCAGTCGACAGTTTGCATCACAATCATCAAGTCAACACGAAGACATCAAGTTAGAATGCACCCTTTGTCGTCCTTTAAATATGTTTTGCTTATACAATTACATAACGTATAGACTATTAGTAAACTCTGGACACTATTCAGTGAGAACATTTATCTAGTGAAGCTGTTCATCAGCAGATCCCCTTTAATCATAGATTAGTATGTATAGAATGATGAAGTAAAAAAGATCGATTGTGCAATATTGTTATTTATTAGTAGGCTTTGAGCAAAATGTTTGAGATTACAGAGTCCAACACCACATGTTACAAGTGAAAGTAAAAAGAGTGTGTATTATTTCTTGTCGTGTGATAAAAAAAGTAAAATTGTTCTTCTTTGAAATGATGCAAGAGAATAAGTAATTCAGTCACTGCAACGCAAAGATAGGCCAAAGTAACTGCTGGGCGGAGTCACAAAAAAAAACAAGAATTGGATGTTGATTAGTGTGAAAAATGATGACTTTTATCGAAACAATAGAACAAATTTACAAGCAAAATCACAAATGTTAGTTAAATGAATATTTTGTTAAGAAAATACATTTGTAAAATGAATCGAGATTAATCTTGGGTGATACGATTTCAGAGTTCCGAAAAATACAAATACAACAATAATTGTGGAAATTGAAGAAAAATTCCTAGCAAGTGAAATAAAAAATAAATGGAAAATTAACCATAATAAATCAAAAAAAAGTTGTAATTAACTTAGACTCACGAGAAAAAAACATTAATTTGAAGTTAATAAATAGGCCTCGACTTGTTAACTAAGAAAATAGGAAAGAAAACAGACAGGACATTTAGTCTGCGACAGAGAAGCACACGACAGTTCATCAGTAGTTACAAACGGGTCTGAGAGTGTGCTGACCAAGCAATTCAACACTAGCTTCAGCTCACACCACGTGCTTCACGCTTTCGAATTCTGGTCTCCACAGTTTTGGCTTCCCCGAGTAGCCTGAATTACGGTCTACTGAGAGTTCAGTTGTTTCGATAGAAGAACAACGAGGAATTACTCTCATAAATATATCAGAGATGCAACTTTTGAATTTACTCAGGATGCGAAAAAGATCCCCTTGCAATTTATCAGCAAACTTTTGACAAAGGTATTCATTCGAATTCCCAATGTGAAATGAACAATTCTGCTGCATCTGTCCTAGTTATTTCACTTATAGATTCCAATTATTCATTGGGCATAAATCTGTTTATGTCACGTCGGATGAAAGATATTATCGTGAGTGCACCATGACTCTCCGTAACATTATCATGTCTACCTAGACAGCCAACATATTTTGAGCGAAAAAAACATTCAAAGTACATTCATTGGGATAAAAGCATATATTGACTAATTTTCAATATCATAAAATTATTTCACTATGTGTTGAAAAATATTCACAAAGTTCATCCTAGGCGTATTTTCACTTTATCAGGTGTATATTTGTAATTGCATGGTGATAACTTTGTAATCATAATTTCACCAGCAGTTTATAGGTTGTAATCCACAATAACTTTGCTCAACATGTAATTTTTCAATCCATGTGAAGACATCATGTGGCATTTCCTGAAGTGTCAAATCCTCATGAAGCTGATATTTAAAATTTTTTTCAAATTTTTCTGTGTATTATTATGTTAAAAAAAGTTTTCAACAGTGATACTTACAGTTATAGTTCCTTATCGCATCATTCAAAAAATCTATATTCAAAATAAATGCACATATTTGAAAGGTTTCAAATGCAGCTATTTATGTAAATACACAGGCTAAATAACACAAAAATTGCCCGTTCATTCTTTCTTTCTGAGGACATAAGCATACAGTGAATATCACTTGTTCACAATACTAGTTTGTGTCATTGCACAACGATTTCATAATTTGTTCTGCCTATGCAGATCGGTTGTGTACACGTATTGAATTTCATTTACGAATGGTGAATTGAAACACTCTGTTCAGAAACCAGTAACATCCTCAGAGTCTTTGTGATGATTGCTTCTATTTGTGATTAGCGTGATTGTCTACTGACAAGATGGACGAGAGATTAAAGACGAAAGAAGAAAGAAACTTTCATTGTCGACTGGAGGAGGTGACGTCTGGGTTTGAGAAGGACACGACAAGCTAGTAGTGATTACAACCATGTCTGACAGTATGCTGACTGTGCAGTGCAACACTGGTTTCTGCTAACACTATGTGGTTGGTTCATTTGAATTCTCGTCTCCACCGAACTGACTTCGACAAATCGCCTGCATTACAATCTACTGAGAGATCGGGTGTTCCGTTATGGGCACAGAGAGTTACGCCCACCCGAACTATTTAGACAGGCACAGTTTGAATTTACTCAGCATGTGCCGAATGACATTACACACCTTGTCTGTGTCCTCACACTCAACACATTTGAAAATCCCCGATATCATGGCTACTTCTGTTGCATCTCCCTAGTAAATTTTATTTCTTCTCTCCATTTATTCATGTCAGTATTCATCAGTTTTTTATGTCACTTCGGTTGAAACATTCTCTCGTGAGTGTATCTTCACTCTCCGTAATACTATCATCTATATATGCGTCGGTGGCATAGCGGTTAGGACGCTCGCCGACCATGCACATGGTCCGGGGTTCGATCCCCGGCCGACGCACTCCTTTACCTCTCTAAGCCAGAAATAATGCTGGTGAAGAGGAAAGGTTGGGCATGAGGCTAGCAACCCCATCCTGTAAAATAAACACTGCTACAGAAACTTCAAGCCACTAGCTTGAAGCCCTATGTTCCACTGGGGAACGTGAAGGATAAAATATATATATATATTTAGTCAATACATTTTGAATGAACAGACATTGATACTACATTCATTGGGATGAAAGCACATATTGACTTATTTTCAATATCATAAAATTATTTATGTGTTTGTTGAAAAATGTGCACAAAACTTCATCCTGGATCGTCTCATTTGATCAGGTGTATACTTGTAATTGCATGGTGATACTTGTGTACTCGTAATTTAACCAGCAGCTTCTCGCTTGTAATCCACAATAACTTTGTTGAAAATCAATTTTTCGGATCCATGTTCAGATACCATATGCCATTCCCTGAGTTGTAAATTCCTCATCATACTGATATTTAAAATTTGTCCATATTTTACTGTGTGATCTCAGAATAACCAATGTGATTACGTTCGTGATACTTACAGTGAAAAAACGCTGTCAGATTATTCAAAATAAAAATGTAGATATTTGAAATTACTTTCAGTTACACAATTACGCCATTATGTAAATACATTGACTACATAACCAATCACTTACCCGTTCATTCTTTCTATGTGAGAACATAAGCATCCTGAGGATATCACCTCTTCACCTTATTAGTTTGTTTCATTGTAAAACGTTTTCATGATTCGTTTTGACTATGCAGATCAGTTGTTTACACGTATTGAATTTCATTTACGAATGGTGAGTTGAAACAACCTGTTCAGAAACCAGTAACAGCCTAAGAGTCTTTGTGAGGATTGCTTCTATTTGTGATTAGCGTGATTGTCTACTGACAAGATGGACGCGCAATTGAAGAGAAAAGAAGACAGAATCTTTCATTGTCGACTGGAGGAGATGACATCTGTGTTTGAGAAAGACACAACAAGCTAGTAGTGATTACAACCATGTCTGACATTATGCTGACTGTGCAGTGCAACACTGGTTTCTGCTAACTTTATGTTTAGCCAGATTTTTGTCCCAGCAATAATATCAGTTGTTTTCAGTTGCATTTTTCCTCTCTTTTTCGCAATTTAATTAGTTCTGCTGAATAAATATTTCATTATTTAATGGACAGTACATTGACTAACATGAACATTTTTTTTCAGTCTCTTTTGTATATTTGTGTTTGTAAGATTTTGATAATTCAGTTTAATATTATAAGTTTGTTTTGAACTGTTTCCACCTGACTTTTCCTAATGTCTACTATGTCTGCTCTTGTGAAACTCAACCAATTTCATAGGATAACGCAGAAAGACAGATGTGTAAACTCAAGTTACACAGTTCAATATAACTTAGGTGAATCAGTATAACTTTGACATCATTGTGGATTCAATTAAGTGATGAATAAATTTAAAATGTTGAACGCCAATGAGAGGAAACTACGTTGAATATGTCAAATTCTACTTGATACAAGATTTTACTTACGTGCTCCGCTTTGCTTGATGAATATTGTGAGCACTTGAACAATCAGCAACAGTACACAGAACCTCTTCTTCATCATCATCATCTTCTTCTTTACCGTAAACGTGTAAACAAAGAAAAACAAGTCTTTATATAGTTTATTAAGTGACCTAATTTACACTTGCCACGTGTAAAGCAATAAAGATTTCTAAAAATAATACAAAGTGCATCCCGTTTCTTTGTGAGTGTGGCATGATAATAATCACAATTATAATCATATATCTGTGAATGTTGTTTTTTTATTTATAAGGTCACCGGAATGAAAGATTACTAGCTCAACAAAGAATAGATGAGGTGATTCCAATCGGTGTTTATTGAGAATTTTACATAATTTTCTAAAGCATATAGATTATTTTCGATGATTTGCACATACGAAAATACTCCAAACATGAAAACTCTGAAGTGTAATGGGTTCGTTAAGGAATAGTTCAGCAACATATCACTTTCTCAAATGATCTAAATAATGAGTACAATAATAACATCTGAAATTTAAAACACTGACATTGTAAGTAAGACAAGATTCTTTTCTTTTACACAAGTGTCAGGTCTCTTTGTAAATTCCTGAATATATTATCTCGCATATTTAATGGGCTGCACAATTTATGCATAATTGGGAGTTAACAAAAATACAACTGAATAACTTCGCTCATTGCCATTCATCACGAAAATCACTCATAAATCTCTCTACTTTGTCAGTTAATTCGATTGAATCACCTCCTGAGACCAAGTTTCTGGTTCAGACATTTCTTCACTTCAGTTTCCGATAAATATTTCCTTACACATATTCGCAATAGACTTGCGTTGACAAATTGATGCACGTTGCAGCAAATCAACAAAAGATGTAGTACAAGCAACTAGATGTAGTTGAAATTCAAACTCACATTGAATCATCATCTCACTAATGCCTGGTAATGAATCCATCGTGTTTGGCGAACCAAGGCGACAGGCAGGTGAGAGACAAATATTAATTATTACTTCTAAATGTCTGACCATATAAAATATATCCATATAAAATGGCATGGAGAAGATCTAGATTTTCCTACACAGTCATAAAGGCCAACTAACCTGAGAAGCTTAAGCCTGGTTTATCTTTGAATTCCAGGCTATATGTTGAGGTCTGAAAAAGAGAGATTAATGGTATCTTAAACTATGATACAAAAACAGATATTCGCACAACAGAACAAAGACAGCTATTGTCTCTATGCGTGCAAAATATTTGAGAATACAAGTAACTGGACTCTGTGGCTGGTTAACGTAAGACATGTTTCCAAGTTTCCTTCTAGATTCCAGGTTCTTAAACGTCAATCTATGCATGACTACTGAATGAAAGTGATAAAGTAAAAGTCGCACTGGATGGATGTCAAAAATTATATAAAAAGACGTGACTAGTTTCGACTCGATTCACCCAGATATACAACTGACATTCACGTATATGGATATAAATGCTAAGATGTGTCAGTCAGCAAATGCCTTCATCTGGATATGATAGCCATCAACAACCTTGAGAAGAACCAGGTTCATTTGTTGAATGACACCTAGGTCGATGAATTTCGAGGTCAGTGTGTTTGACACGGTGTGCAATTTGACCAATAAGCAATGTGGTAAGATGAAAATTTGAGAGTTATGCGTTTATGATCAATCAATTCACAAAACACGGCCTTCACTTCGCTTGGTGATCCGTACGTATAATTGACAAGGCGAGATCGATCTAGACTATTCCCAGAGATTTCGGTTTGTGTCATACTGCGTTGGACTTTGCGCACGTATTCTCTGCCTACATACAGCGAACTGAATTTCCAAAATGTATTTCAAATAATCACAAACACATAGATTCAGAGTTCCTTGTTTGTGCGATCAGTTGACATGTGATAGAATTCAGTGATTATTCAAATATTAGAGTCTTCAAGGTTAGATTAATTAATTTGAAGTTTTGCAGACATGATTTCTAAAATAATGCAAACCCTAATTGGATTTTGATGTTATTTACGTTTAACGCAGTCATCCGGAAAAGCAATAAGATCGATATTTGAATGCAGTTTCATGAGTGGAAATGTGATGTTGCTCGCAGTCGTCGTATTCATTTCTCAATGGTTGCTTCCAGAATCATGACTGCAAATTTTATTTCTCACAGAAGAATGTCCATCCCATCATGTTCGGAATATTTCTGTTCATCTCGAAGTATATGACAGGTGTATTCAGTTGACGGACAACAGACTGAATACTTCTGGAGAGAAAGTAATTTTTTTCTAAGTATTGGTTTGTAGGGATTTGATTGACTGGTTACAGGATTTCATCATGAGCTGACATCGGTTAAGGAACCACTGAAAAACCAGCTTGGAGTACTGAACAGCTGTTTCGTCCTAGTTTGAGACACTCCATCTGGACGCACCTACCCCCAGTGTTCAAACTCATGACCTTCTGGTTACAAGGCGACCTCATAGACCAGTAAGCCACTGGGACCCGATCCAACGGCCAGTCAATGAATTCTAAATTCTGCCAATTCACGACATAGCTCGACCGCTAGCCAATATCTTCAGCAATTTTTGTCCTCACACACGACCCACTGCTCCCTGTTGCTCACGATTTTCTACTAGAACCAAGGTAAACACCTACCTGAATAATTCCAATCACTAGCGAGTATCTCATTGATATTCTGGTACTCGTTTGGAGAAACTGTACCCAGAGCAATGGAAGTGCACTGAATAAAAATTACTTAAAGATGGATTTTGGAGAGTACATAGTTACCTGTCCATAGAATGAAAATTTCTGCATCCCTTTTATTAATAATAAAAATATTCAAAAAAAATAATGAGTATAGTACCTTTATTTTGTACAGCTTTTATATTATGCAACATTTTCAACATAGTTTATTCCATGATATTTTCTCTTCATCCAGGGTTTTTGAAATAAAATTTCACGTGAAGGTGGACCATGTGAAACACTGTTGCCTGACGTGGAGCGCAAACCAAGAGATTATAATTTCTCACCTGTGTCCTCTTCGGTAAATGGATGCAATTTAGTTGATTGAAAATAAGTGAAGTATCACGAATCCATTCTGTAAATCAGTAACACAACCAAACAACAGCTTTCTCACGCATTGCAATACCCCCAAACCCAGGATTATGCTGTATTGCCACGATGACAGGAGCTTGCATATCAGCAAGTTGTAGGCACATTAAATACTAGCCAGAGTAAAGAAGCTAATTGATGATCATGCTTTATCATATTTAAACAAATCGAACAGGAGAAAGTATCTGTGATATATATCAATGGGAATTATCGATAGCCCAAATTTAAACAGACCGCCAAGAAGCCATTACATGTTTGCGGCTCACTGTTTTGGTCAACTGTACCATGTGATTAGCACTCCCACGTTTTCTGAAAGTCACAGTCGGATGATGAATATCTGAGGTGTAGGAACACGTGAAATGGGACTTTCCACTGATTTCGTAGTAGTGATGAATCTTCTCACAAAGTAAGTAATTACAAAGTGATTGGCATACTTTCAGTCGCATTCAGTGTTTTCGCAAAGTTGAACTACAAAATGAGAATGGAATATGCTAGGTCGGATAATTATATAGCAAGTAGTCTAAGAAGTGTGGGAAGGAAACAAATGCTGAAAGAGACAGACTTAAAATATGACTATGTTTAATTCTACTGTCTTAAAGTACACTGTTTAACTTCCCGATGTCAACGCCGTAATTGTAGTAGGAGATTATTTCAAACACCCATGCAATTTCGCTTTGGAAGTGAGATGAGCCTGGGGCCATAACGAACAGTCATCATTAGTGACTAACTGAAATGTGATTCGATGATCGAACTGCATATCCAGTCGATGATTGCATTTCCATGAGAGTCTCATTCATGTCTCGTGTTTGAGTCATTTATTTGCCTACTACGTAATGTTCGATTGGAAACAATCGATTTTAATCATCAACATAGTGGTGTCTTGGTCACCTCAATGTGTATTTATTAGCTTACTTGCTCTTGTGGATCACAGTAAAATGGCCATACCTTACGTCAAGTCCACAGATTTATTCTGGAACATTGTTCAGCTTGGTTAGCCAGAGGAGAAAAGAGGAATAGAATCCGTCCCATCCTCGAGCACCTTGTCGCCTCTAGAAATCGAGCACCCTGGTTGAATGCTTCACAGTGCTACACAGAGTTTCTCAATTTCACATTGATGGACTTCGCATACGCCATCTGTGCATAGCTGAATCATTGGCTATTCGGTATCTGAAAGCGGAACTCTGAATTGAAGAGCGCTACATACACTTACTTGGCCTAACGTGGCTAGACAAACGTTCTTACTATAATTTTGCTTCATCTTTTCATTGTGTAAGTACACTACTGTCTTGTTATTATTCTTATCTCATGATGAATATTATTCCAATCATGCATATGATATTATCACTGTATTACTGTGTATTAATACCGATACATTTTCGTTGGGATTTTAAACAGAAAATCTTCATTTATTCCGCCTAAATCCTGTCTAGAAAAAATAGGTCATGCAAATTTTCGAACATTTACTAACTTCCAATTATTCATCCTTCTAGGATGCAGTTCACATTACGTAACATGTTTTTCGAGGTAACCTTTTATAGGCATTTGATTGGTTTTATGATTACTTCCTTAGAAATAACGAAAATTGTGCAGCTAATGAAAGTGAAACATTGAAAAGAAAAAATGTTCTTCGCTGTTTAAAACTGGTGATTATGTTCCCAATAGAGCGAAGCAGAGTAAATCGAAGTTTGTCGCTTGCGTGATAAAACGATATTTGACAGTAGTGAGCATTCATACGAATCATAAAATTAGCAAAGTAAGACAAATTCATTTTGAGTTATGCAGATATGATTGCTAACGTAATCCAAGTCTTATTAAGATAGCCACCTATGGATTTTGATGTTATTCACATTCACCGCAGTCGTCAGGATGCCGATGAAATCCTCGTCATTCCTTCAAATTCCGTTCTTACCGTCCTCAGAGTCTGTATCCCTTCACTAACTAGGACCAATTTATTCTTTATCGAGTAACATTGATTCTGTCATGAGGTTTATTTATTTATTGGAATCTATGACTCCTCTGTCACTGTCTTCTTTTCATATCTGTAAAAATTCAAACGAGTCAATCTTTTCTCTCAAAATCTCGGATTCCCTACTGTCTAGATAATTCTTGTACTGCCTGACTACTTTGATTAACTAGATTGTGTGCACTCAACTATCCTGAATCTCATTCTGCCGAGTGACAGAACATGCTTGTTGAATTTATTTGGAGAATGAAGAGTCAATTAATTTCCACCTCATGTACAATTACAGTATGCAATGGAAGCCAATATTGCAGTTGATTTCAGGATCAGTACACTACTGTGCACCACAACGAATTGTGTGATGGACGGATGTGCTGGAATTACTTATCACTTACAAGTGTGATTATTTTCTCTACTATTTAATCTGTAATAGTAATACACACACCATGGTATAATAAAATTTTGTAAATTGCGTGACCTTAAGCATAAAATAAATTAAACGTAATTACGGTGAGAAGTACCCTTTATCATGAGAACAATGTGTAATGAGTTTCATCTCTTTCAGTCCAAATTATTCTGAATAGGTTTGTAGAGAAAAGGAGTATATCATATGTTGTTTATCACTTGAGCAAAATATAATTATACATACATAATTTCATTGTAGATGGTTCTATCAGAATATATATTGTCCTCATTCACTTACACTTGGTATATGTGTAGGTTATACTAAAGTAAATTAGAATGCAGGTAATGATGAGAGCCGTAATCGCAACACCAGTATACACATCTAGCTGTGGTACAATATGAAGGCGTAGGGCAAATGCACAGTATCCACGTTGTAGTGTAAACACGGTTTCAAGCATAGAGTGACAGTTGATGCATCTTGATTAGTAAAAACAGTTACATAGACGAAGTTGTTGTCGTCATGGTGAACCAATCACTTGTATGAATTTTACTTTTTCTGTGAACTTCACATAAAAGCGATTTGATTATGGGCCTGTTCGTGCTATTTAACCTCATACTTAGAAGGAAACTGATCGAAGTCTTCATCTCACTTTGTAATAATGATAAGATTGAGACATTTATAGTCCTGGGTGGTACGACGTACAGCATACAGCGAACGATGGTATTTGGAAGCTAATTTTAGATTACAGAATATCCCTCAATGAATTTTTATTTTTCTTATAATCCAACAGGTCTCATTTTGACAGAATTCTAGGGTTATTACAATCAGAGAATTGTGATGGTAATCAGTGTGGAGGGTTATGTGATAAAACATGTTACTTAATATGTAAAATTATTCAAAGAGTGTTTAGATCTTGGCGCTGTTTGTAATCCTCAGTTCACCTGCTTCTCTATAACGAGTCACTGAAACCATGGCGAAGAAGTGTGCTTTCAACACGAATACGAAAGCATCGTGCAATGTGATTCAACAAATAATAAGCATGGTTGTGTGAAGCACTACTCTAGAACACTCCAACGATTCATACCACTCAATTAACTTGAATAAGTGTTCCATCTGTTGGTATACTAGTTCGGTTTAGTATATTTTCCACAAAGTCAAATTCTGTCTAACCAAACTTGTCACCTTATTATGTGGTATTTGATTTGCCGCCGAATCCCCATAAGTTTACACCCATTTCTTCGGTGCCCACAAATGCAGCAGAATTATTCATTTCACATTGTGAATTCGAATATATACCTTTGTCAAAAGTTTGCTGATAAATTGCAATAAGATATATTTCGCATCCTGATTAAATTCAAACGTTGCATCTCTGATATATTTATGAGAGTGTTTCCTCGTTGTACTTTTAACGGAACAACTGAACTCTCAGTAGACCGTAATTGAGGCTACTTGGGGAAGCCAAAACTGTGGAGACCAGAATTCGAAAGCGTCAACCACGTGATGTGAGCAGAAGCCAGTGTTGAATGGCTTGGTCAGGACACTCTCACACCCGGTTGTAATTACTGATGAATTGTCGTGGGCTTCTCTGTCGCAGACTAATCGTCCTGTCTGTTTTCTTTCCTATTTTCTTAGTTAATATGTCGAGACCTATTTATTAACTTCAAATTAATGTTTTTTTCTCGTGAGTCTAAGTTAATTACAACTTTTTTTTGATTTGTTATGGTTAATTTTCCATTTATTTTTTATTTCACTTGCTAGGAATTTTTCTTCAATTTCCACAATTATTGTAATATTTGTATTTTTCGGAAAGTTGAAATTATATCACTCAAGATTTCTCTCGCTTCATTTTACAAAAGTATTTTCTTAACAAAATATTCATTTAATTACCGTATGTGATTTTGCTTGTAAATTTGTTCTATTGTTTCGATAAAAGTCATCATTTTTCGCACTAATCAACATCCAATTCTTGTTTTTTTGTGAATCCACCTAGCAGTTACTTTGGCCTATCTTCGCGTTGCAGTGACTGAATAACTTATTCTTTTGCATCATGTCAAAGAAGAACAATTTTACTTTTTTTATTACACGACAAAAAATAATAGACACTCTTTTTACTTTCACTTATAACATGTGGTGTTGGACTCTGTATTACCAAACATTTTGCTCAAAGCCTATTAATAAATAACAATATTGCACAATCGATTTTTTTTACTTCATCATTCTATACATACTAATCTATGATTAAAGGGGATCTGCTGATGAACAGCTTCACTAGATAAATGTTCTCACTGAATAGTGTCCAGAGTTTACTAATAGTCTATACGTTATGTAATTGTATAAGCAAAACATATTTAAAGGACGACAAAGGGTGCATTCTAACTTGATGTCTTCGTGTTGACTTGATGATTGTGATGCAAACTGTCGACTGGACAAAGTAATTTTGAAGCCGAACAGCAGATATTCGACTGCACTTAACAAATATTTCTGTCAGTATTTGTTGAGGGCCTTTTGGGTTTCAAGCAATCTCTTTGCATACGCAGATAACAAAGCTCATGTTGTTGACATGATTTTTGGCGACTTATTTGAATAAGATGTGTAGTGAAATACTTTCGTAGGCCAAAACAGACGTGTGTGGCACCTTCTGATGTAAAGAAACTACTCCTTTCAGTCAAAAATTAAAGTTGTTCACATTTCTTTGCTGAAAGCAATCTTCCCATTGTAAGCGTATGTTTCTTATGTTCCAGGGAATTACTCAGTCTAGTTTCCTACAATTCTACTGATTCCAATAATGATTAACCTTCACAAATTACCCTCATACGAAGGCCAATTGACAGATGTAGAATTCCGAAGAACATTAGCTTGGGACATCCAGAAATTTCCCTCCAGTGAGAAAATGTAATCAAGCCAGAATGGCCTACCTTGAAGTCACACTGTTTCTCAGCCTTAAGTTTGCCACCCTGAACATGCTTAATAATAACATCACTGGTGAATATGTAAGTGGCATAGCAGCAGTACTAGTTAGTCGTACCAGATGTTGATCCGCACTTATCATCACTTGATCATCACTTATACTTCTTAACTGAAAATTTTCCTTTCACTATACCACTATCAGATGGTTATTTGTTTATCACTCTAACGTCTGTCTTAATCTTTATCCCCTGACTTTATAGTCACCAGCAACTGCAATGTTCACAGTGAAGTCTAGACTCTGAGCACCTCCATTAATTTGTACGGTTGCTCATTCATTTGTAGTGGGAAAATCATCAGCTTATCTGAGCTTTAGACTTCATCACCTTCCTGGAAGCTCCTCATTGTCACTGAATAATATGGAATCGGATATCAAGGCGTTGGTTCATGTCATTGTCGTGTAATATGGTGAGTCTTATATGAATTCGAATCAAACTTCGTATGTCAACAGGAATTATTCATTGCAAATCTTGTGGTGTCACTTACCATAAGAAATTCTGATAACCGACATTAAGCTATTGGGACTGCCATACGTATAGGAGGGACCACGATAAATGTAAAAAAATGAAGTATATATACGTCTTATTATAGGAAGTTCCATCCGAATGTTTAAATCACTTCACTAAGTATAACAAAATTCTGTTTGAGAGGTTTCCACAAATTCTAGCTATTAATGAGATCAATCAAGCACTACCAACAGCTTAAACGAACGTACCGTTGTTAGATCATTATTATTATTATTATCATTAACAGGTATAATACAAATAATAGCAATAACTGTATTCATCGAAATATGATACGTCATGTGAGATAACTATGTTTCAGTTATCTCTGAGTTGAGGAACGATATTCTTGTGAACGCACTCATGTTTTCAACATTTTACACTCGATATGAAATACTGTTATCGTTGGCAAAACAAACTAATAAAAATTCATCAATATTTAAGTCTACATGATTTCATATTGTTGAACTGACGTTAAAGCTTCAAACTCTCTCAATAAAACGTTTCAGTGTTATTTGTAAGCATTGCGCGAATGGGTGGGACGCTACAGCTACTGGTGTACTTTAGACTTCTGTTCATATTTTGACACCATATTGGTTGTTGTGAATAATCTCTGCTCCAGTGTGATTGGTGAATTATTATTCGTCATCTCATATTTATTTCATACACTATGTAAATCGAAGGTGCGGATATTTTTTCTGAATGCTACTGTCAAGCCTGATTCTATCCCTATGACTGAAAGTGAAAATTTTCTGAAATGAGGAATGTATGCTTATGGGAAAAATTTTATTTATAAGTGAAGTGAGAGAAGGTTCATATTCACGTGATGATTCCTTCAGAGAGTTTCTGAAGAGACGAGTGCTCCGAAGGATGAAGTCGATCTTTTCAGAAACTCTCATTCACAAGTAGTCATAACAAAGCAGTCAAATATACAAACTTCTAAAATTGAAGTAGATTTACGCCTGACATTTTATACTACTGATTGACAGATATGAGTAGCTGAATGATATCTTAAGGAAATAGGCTGATTCTGAGTTCAAGTGATTCAGTGTAATTTGGTTATTTCAGCTTCGATGAGCTAAGTACGCCACCGATTAATAGGGCCTGAAACGAGTTAGATGAATTTTCATTGTTTCAATCACTTTTATCTAACCAGCCACCAAGCACCACTGGTTCACGTTAATGGTGGCCATTCAATCAATAGTATTAAGTATCATCAATATATGGTTATTCTCTTAATGAACATTCATAATAATAATAATAGTTTGCTTTATTCCAGAAACAGTACTAGTGGTACAGTTTGGAATTCTCAGCACAAATCTACAATATTTGCATCTAATTTTATCAAATATTTAAAAGAAGTATTTTAAAAAATGCATATCAAGACACCAACAGCAAAACCGACAGAATAATGTTTTTAATGCGAAAAAATACCAATAAGTAGTAAGGAAAATAAACAGCATATAATAATATCTCATTATTGGGTAGTGGAAGCTATGCTCTGATTATGCATGGTGACAGTAAAGCTATAGTCATACAAGAAGTTATGAAATGATATTTAAGAATATTTATCACCAAGATGATCAGTTAATTTGATTGAAAGAACTCTAAACAATCATAAAATAACAATTCAGGGTTTTGTTTTTTTTATTGTCAGGTCTAATCCAGTGTTTGTAGTGGTAAAGTGAGTAATCCTGAATAATACAAAATTTTTTAAGGTGGTGACTGTGGCGTTCACAACCAATGATTGTTAGTTTAATATTGCCGAAAAGTATAGAAAATAAGAAAAAACAACCACTAAAGCTGATAATTACATGGTGGTTAATGACAGGAAAATTTTGTACTACTCATAGTGCTCATATAGTCGGAACCAGTAGATACACAAAATAAGGAATACAATAAATTACAAAGCAAGCCAGTGTTAATAATTTAGGTAGCTAAGTATGTTTGAGAAGGAGTTCACTATAGAATACAAAATAAGAGAGAAGTAAAAGAGCCTAAAATTATGTTATCAGGTATCGAGGCTAACATATACTTCGTTTCCAGGGCATCAGCGATAAAATCATAACATCGAACTGTTTCATTAGGAAACCAAGTACCTGATTTTGGAGTTTATCTGTTCTACTTCTATGTCCTGCTGAAGGAATGACTTGATCGCCTCGATTTCGTAGTGAGTCAGCTCTGTTGTAGCACATCTGTCAAATCTTACCACTCCGATCAATCCTGTCTATGCTATTTTCATACATAATGCCGATGAGATTGTCCCTTTTTTTACACCTTCAATTTACATCCGTTTGTGGCACAACTCTACTTTTGCCTAATTAACGTTACAGCCTGGACTGGACTGTAGATCCATATTATATTGTTTATTAGATATATCACACAGTGAAACAGTATTATTTACCGGATGACGTTTCGAACAAAATTTATTGTTCATATTCATATCAATTGTAATCACGTGACTTTAAAACTTGAGTTTTATAGTTGTATTTGTTTTCTCCTGTTTGTCGTATGGGTAGTAGAATTTTCCAAATATCGGGGACAGGTGATGAATTATTCCTATTACATGTATTTGCAGTTGATTCAATAAACAAAGCTTCTGTTATCAATCACTCCCCATACCCTGTGACATTAGATTTTAAAACTGTCATCCTCTCCCATCCTATTGTATGGTTGTGTGTAACTGCATGTAGTACTATAGCTGAACTATTTTTTAGATGCAAAATAAAATAAATAATGATAGTAGCGATAGTGATAATAATAATGATAATAATAATAGTGATAATAATATTATTGACGACACCAACAATAAGGAATCCAAATCATCAGTAGTAATTTCATACAAGGGAGGAACGTCGGAAGCCTTACGCAGAATTCTAAACAAGGCAGGAATAAAAACGGCATTCAAACCCACAAACTCAATTAGAAACAAGCTTTGTCGGTTAAAGGATCCTGTAGAGCCTTTAAAACAAAACAATTTAGTTTATATCAAACCCTGCAATGATTGTCAGGTCAAATACATAAGTCAAACTAGTAGAACAGGGGCAGTCAGACTAGCTGAACAAAAAAGCATAGCTAGATTGGTTGATCCAAATAAGTTCAGAAATCAAGAGAATAGTTCAACTATAGCACTACATGCAGTTACACACAACCATATAATCGGGTGAGAGAGGTTGACAGTTTTAAAATCTAATGTCACAGAAGCTTTGTTTATCGGACCAAATGCAAATATATGTAATAGGAATGATTCATCACTTGTCCTCGATATCTAGAAAATTCTACTACCCATACAACAAATAGGAAAAAACAAAGAAACTTATAAAGCTCAAGTGTCAAAATCGTGTGATCACAATTGATATGATTATGAACAATAAATTTTGTTCGAAACGTCATCCAGTAAAAAATACTGTCTTACTGTGTGATATATCCAATAAACAAACTATTATGGAATTACTTACTACCACATTACCTAAGTTTTGCACACATATTAATATACTGTAGATCTTTCTGCTAGGTGTTTGTTTTTAAAATTTGGAAAATATCCTTCTGATTCGTCTTTCTTACATTCATTGAGCAACAATAAAATATCCTGAGTATGAAAAAACAAAACAGTTCTAAAAGAAGATGTCATCAGAATAGTAATTTCGCTCGAAATATTACCAAAAACAAAAACGTATCACTGTGTGTAAATTATAAAAATACCATTACAGTTTATTTGACGTATTCCACAGTGCTCAAACCTTTTACTGATATTAGTGAGATCATGTGCAACAGTTAACAATCTGTCACGTATTCTGTGGATCTGAAAACGCTTAGATATTATCAACTCATTGCAAGGCAAGCCGTCTGAAAATTCAGCCATTGAGATGGACCGTCAATTTGCAATACGAAGTGCAACCACCAGCTAGCATTTCCCATGAATATCTGTCCTCACATCAGAATTGAGGGAAAATCTGATCATAAACATTTTTATAGACAAAGACATTTTATTTTACAGGAAATTCAGTCTTTGTATCTCAGGATGGAACATGGAGGACATGATAAAGGCGCTCACCTGTTTATGTCCAGTTGCCTGTGATTAGTCGTCCTAGTAAACTAAGGCATTCAGTATGCTTTGTCCTGCCACGTCGAATCTAATTCGTGTAATATGTTTAATTACACTCGGTGATTTTAGAGGTAACGGTCCTGTAGTCAGTCTATAGCAGATTTCATTACAGACAATAATATCCCATATGGCCAGAAAAATCCCAAAAATCAAATTTTCCGAAATTTGAGCTAGCCATGACTTTTGATTTTTGATGCGAATTCATTTCAAAGCATAATGGATATGTAAGTGAAGTAGAGTATATGATGACAGTGCTTCATAATTTGGGCGAGGTAATCAAAAATTCTGCCACCATATTTCATGCACATTTCATTACTGATTTAATCCACAAATTAGAAATAGGGATTGTAGTCCACTTAGTAAATTAACAATCTAACAGAAATCTAAGTGAAACTCCGTACATTCATGATTTCGTATTTTTTATTTTTCTTATGTTTTGCAGGTAGCTCTCGCTAAGTCACATATTTATTTTGAAATCAACTGTCATGCGAATCAGACGTGTTTACTAATTTCAGTGTTTACTAAATATCAGACTTTGAACCTCGACATTAATAAACGAAATATTTGATGAATTCACATATAGAGTAAAAAGTCTTTATTGTATTAACTAACAATTACTGAAAAACACTGAATAATTTTAGAGTACACAGTTCTAAATTGTCGAGACTGTAAGGCTTACTCAGTCTAATGAATAAGTGGAGAGTAGTGAAGTAAACAAAATAAGCCCTAACATTACAATCTTCATCGCCTGAAAATGTTTACATTATTTCACTACTTATTGTAATAAGCGTTGAACAAAGTCCATTATTTAAAAAAAACTATAACGATAAATCTACCTTTCATAAGTGATTTGAGAATTGTTTCTTTTTTAAACATTGAGAAGTTAACTAAAACGATTTGTCTATTCGTGTGCTTTACAGTTTAGTGTAAATAAGTAGTCAGTAGGAATCAACGATTGCCACAATGACAAAAAGTATCATACTTTTATCCTGTGTTGTATATTTTTGCTAAATTTGAAATTTTTCCAGATGATTTAACACGCATATTTGAATCATTTCACGTTCTGTCTTTAGTCTGGAGATTTCTAGATTATGTTTCTTTTAAAACAAAATTACTCATATCCACAACTACTCTCTCCCTTTATTACTGACTATTTCAAAGTGTTCCCCTTAGTATGTAATGCTTATCACGTGATTTCATCGTCAGAATACATAACGTCGTATGAAGAGTCAACCAGCACTCTAATCCTATTTATTAGTGATAGACAAACTCATGAGAAACATCATCCAGTAGAAGTTGTTGTGCAAATACAAAAATGGAAGTTTTAGTGAAGAAATATTTATTTATTCTATTAATTTGAAATGTGAACTGTCAAATAGTCAGGCAGTTACATGCATAATAAAATGTGTAGGCAACACAAGTGTATATCCCTTGACACAATATGACCGATAGACTGATGTGTTATTCATGTTATTTCAACGAGCTGGCGAAAACTAGAACCAACTGAAAGAAACAAAGTAACAAATAGAACAACATGAATTTTCTGAGTTTCAACTGAATTTATGCCAGTCTGTTGACTGAATATAAACTCCTGATTTACATTAATGAATAAAATCAACACTGAGATCTATAGAAAATGCGATTTAGAATTTTGTATTAACTTCGGCAGGCTTGTCAAGGTAGACTTCGCCTCTGTTACAAATTGTTCATGATTTCTCATCTCAAACCAAACATCACAGCTGATACATAAAGAGATTTCTAAATTCCAAAGTAAAACTGTGAACTTACTATAACTACGGCAGTGTTCCATAATCCACCAGCCAATTCAGAATATTTCATCTGAAACGAGTTCAGATAAATTACATTCAGAATGTTGATCAAGGATTACAGCAGATTAAATGCACAATTCAAGTATTAGTAACATGTCAATGAAACTGAATGTTGTCAAATGAAACAAAACTACAAAATGTTTGTGTACAACAACGCAGCTTTCTGAAAATTTCAATGAATCAGTGAGATAAATTAGGGATCACTGAAATGCATCTTTTCACAAGAATTAAAGTTTAACATTTCTTACCACTGTGTAGTAGGATGTTTCGTCATTATCAGAGATTTACATTGTGATTTTTATTTTACACATCAAAAAAGCTTGATGCTGCTTCTCAGATGGGCAAATGTACTTCACTTATTGAAATGCTGCATTAATACCCCTACTTTCTCTTCCTTTGGTAATGCAAAGATGTACGGTCTCAAGAATACACAGATAAGTGTAAGGCTTAAATTCTATGTCAGTACTAATAAGATTTAGTTGATAATTCCAGTTATGTTAAATGTTAAAACGATAAAATGAAAAGGATCATGTAAAATTTCAATGCACTTACCTCACTAATGTAAACATAAAACAAAACTGCTCCAGTTATCAGAAAAGTCGTCGATAAAGATTCCAGAACTATTATCACCACTAGTTTGAATCTTTTGACATAGATGCAGGCGATAATTGTTAACAAATCTTCCACAATAACGAAGGCCAATAAAATGTAACACTTAAAATCAGGCCCTTGGCAACACATAAAACAGATAGATGCAGACCATAATACAATCTGTTGGCAAAAGAAATTAGACATTCTGAACATCTGAGTTGAAAAGTTCTAACATTTTTTCACAAAACTGACGTAAACATAGAAATTTCATATAAAATAACAGCGAATGTCAGTTGAAATGTTCTTGCAGTGTTACTTTTAGTGGTGTGAAAAACCCGCATAGAAACTTAAATGTGAGTTTCGCGTTTATTGTGTGTGACCAACGGTGTATACCTGCAACCGTAGAGGAATTAATGAATCCTCAGTATCTCATATAAACCTAATGTACTGGTGTACAATGTATCTGTTTCTCGTTACATTTCGTGGTTTAGATGAAAAAACGTAATTTCTGTTGTTCTGTAAACTGCCAAAGCATCAGATCTATAATGGTGTATCCCGCTACACTTATTAAATGATATTCACACGTACACAGGTAGGACACATCGATCTGTGCACGTAAGGGCTGAAGAAAACACTCCTTGATAGCTTGAAGAATAGATAATAATCATGATTTTAAACACAATCCCCTGAACAAGTTTCATGTTGTGCTTTAATTCAGTGAAGTTGGTAACATCTAAGGTGTGGAAACTTACATCCATCCGACAGTTTTGAATAAAGCTACAAATATCAGTCCGCAATTTTAGGGGTATGACGTACAAGATCAAGTTAAGCAAAGACTTGATAAATCTACAAGTAGAATTAGTTGTGCTGCGAAACTCGTGTACATTGACTGCACCAAGTGACTGCTTCAACAATCTGGAAAAAAGCTGTCGCCAATCTTCAACACTTCGAATTGTGTATATCAACTTGAGTGTGTTTGTGGAAACAAATAAATAGGTCGTAGGAGGAGGCGATTGCCTGTTTGCATAATGCAGCTTTTGGTAGAGTGACTGAAATCGCCTGCAGTCAAGGTATCAAAATGTCCAATAATAAAGAACTTTGTAGACTGGAGACATGATACTGACTCTATCAAGTGCTTCACTTCTGTCATTAAACGAAGTGAAATAAGTACAAGTGTGAAGGAGTGTGAAATTGTGGTTCGTTAACTTAGCCTCCGTGTACAGAAAGAAATCGTGGTCACTCTGAATCCACTATGTCAATTCACCTTACTTATTACCTGTTGTTATTATTGTTATTAATTTATTCTACCTCATTATTATCCTTCATTCATTTGAAACCATCATTTATCAGTAGTGGTATCTTAAATCGTTTTATTATTCATATAATTGTCATTAGTATTATTATCAATGTTATTAAGTTTGCTGTTCCACCAAAATTTGGTGAATTTATTAAATTCTGCTTTATTCACCTTTGTTGCTCGCTGAAATTTAATCCATTTTTGAGTGAATATCAACAATAGAAACAAAATTATCTCGAGGAAACGAAGCTAATTCATAAACGTGAATCTCTGAGGAACTTACTATGAATCCTATCAGGATCAACGCAATTTTTAAATTATTTGTGAATTTGAAGAATAGCAATGTACACAGGATCATAGTCAATACTCTAAAATACAAATGGAAAACAGCTATAATGAATTCCGGAGGATGAAAGGAGTTTTCTATATAAAAACATTCAATAGCCCTACATCCATCATTCCTTGCTAGTTCATACTTTTATCCATGCAAATAATTTGCTGTTAAGAGAAGCAGGAATTTCCACATATTTGAAACGGTTGAGGAATCATTCCTAGTATATACTCACTCATATGATTGCAAAACTGAAGCACTGCTTAGACGTTTATTGATCCAATACATTATTTAATATCAGATGAACTCAGTTAAGCTATACTATTCGAATATTCCAAAAAAGGTCATTTTGTTACGTTTCGCCAGTAATCAGTTACTCAAAGGTGCAATAAATCCTTTTCAATCCAAAGTATCCATTACTTGCCTACTAATACCATTTTAGAAACTAAAGCCTAATATTTGTCCTGAGGAAAAGAATTTTCGATCATGTTTGTACTCTTTCTGTTTGTTTTTCTTGTTATTAACAATATTGTACAGAGTCCGATATTCGGAATAGTCTTCACTCAACGAGCATCTCAACGCAGGTACAACTGATGAATTACTAAATATTTATTCACATGGACTTAAATTCAAATATTAGTTCTTTTGCATAACTTTAATCAAACCAATATTCACAGCAAACAGATGGGCATAATGTTGTATCATCGCCGGTGGACCTTGATGATGCCACACATCCGATTAAGACAGTGTCTACGTAAACAAGAAAATACTTCAAATCTGTAGTAGTCAATAGTTTGTTTGATTCTTTGCTCTATAATTTATTTTGATTTTAGCTTGATTCCACACCGTATTTTCGCTGCAATTATGAAATTTTCAGCGTGTGATATCGGTAGCCCAACTTCACAGGCCGACCATTGATATTGGGTGTGCGTCGGCAGGGGTTCTAACTTCGGACCATGTGCATGGTCGACGGCAATCTTACCCGCTGGGCCACCCACGCACACCATCATTTCAAGATTCCAGTTTTGTTGTTATAATCACGAAAAGATGTGAATGTATTTTAAGTCATTTACAGTTAATAGCGTTATTCTCAAAGATTACGGAAATTGTAGACTTACAGACAAGCGATTGCTGCATAAGCCTTCCATTCAGTAGCAAAACTTTCGTTCGCCTTAAGAAAAAATATTTAGTTCATGTTAGTAAAAATTCTGATATCGTCCATAGGTAACTGATTCTAAACAAAATCAAGAAAGCTATTTTGAAGCGTTGCCCAAGGTGGTTACATATTTAGCGAATGTTGATTTTAGATAGAACCAATATGTCCTTATTTCTCAGCATGAATGATTTAATACATGAACATTGTCTACATAAATGAGCGATAACATCGATGAATATGTCAATCGTGTGACAATTTCATATCTTAAAATATTCAAAAGTTGGAGTCGATATAAAACAAGAAATAAGATTGAAATATCTCATAGACAAAAATTTGGCCTGAAATAACTATCGGTATACACATGGAAACATGACAACCCTCAGCGTGTGAATTGACAGTTTTCATTCACCATAACAGTTCTTCTAAAAGCCTGTCCTCACATATGCACTATGTTCGGAATTGCAATCAGTAATGGGATGTGTCACTAAAATCCCTAAAAAGAATAAAAAGGCGTAAAGCAACAGATTCTCTGATGTTGTGATGACTGCTCAATATACATATCAAATATTAAACCTCATAAACCATGAAATCATGAAATAAGAATGCCTAAGATTAAACGAAGAATGCAGCCATTGATGACAAGAAAGTGATAGTAACTACAAATCATAAGAACTGAAGTGCTTACCTCTAAAATAACAATCATCTTACACCAGACGCTATGAAATGGATTTGCATCATTGCTCAACTTATATGTAAATATATATTCACCTAATTCTCTGAACTTTGTCTCAAACTTTGTTTACATTCATGCTGAAGTGTTTATTAACTGGTAATAAAACTTCAGTGCAATCGAACTTGTTTATATTCAGAAGTAAAATCAAGTCGTCTATTGCATGTCTATTTAATAATTTAAATCACGATTGAAAATATTTTTCTACTATCAACCAGGTGACTAATTCATAAAACAATGGAATATTGAAAAAGTCAAAAAGTGATGAAGTTACATTAACTGTATTTGTGTGATAGTTTCTTTCATGATGTACGTTTACTGGATGACTGTGTTTCGAGTCGTCAGTGCGTTTATTTTCTACTAGATTTACAATGAACTCTATACTGAACAGTTTCTGCTCCAATCTTTGGAGATCCTGTAATACCTTCAACTACATTTTTCAACGTAGTCGTCATTTTCGTCTTATCGATAATTAGTCAGATAGACATCTTCTTCGGGCTGTGAAATCCACTATTATTCCTATTTTCACAGTGAATAACTTCAGTATTCTTCAAAGTATTGAAGTATAACTTCAATTAAATATATATGATAAAAACACTATGTTACTGAATTCAAGAATGAAGTGGGCTGTTCACTAAATAATTCACAATAATTTAGCAGATTCAGGCCTTACACGTTTTTTATCAGATGAAATCCGTGTCAAAAGAGGTATCGCAGAATATCTACAATAAGTCGATAAACCAAAAAATCCCTAACGGTCACTATTACTCCTTCATGCTATTATGAAGGAAGAGAGCTATATAAAGGGAAAATAGCCTGCAGATAATAAACAATTTCAGCTAATTTTATTTATGTTGACTCTGATAAACGTACGTTTAGTTTACATCCGATAATTTTGAAGCAATATATGTTACTGCTTTGCTCTCTATCTCTAGTTCAATGATCAGTTGTTTACGTCCTTTTCATGCATTTTGAAGTTAATGTCAACGATTTAATTGTCCCTTCACTACACGTTTTTAACCTGTTGCAGAGGTGCTATTCAACTGAAATAAATGGAATATATGCTAATTGTAGAGAATAATTATCTGCATTGATGATTTTCATGAAAAATGATGTAAGACTAACACCTTCAGGTAATGATTGATGAGTGTAGTCACGAAGTTGTCTTTAAATTAAAGTTGATGTGCGAATGCTGACAACTGCAAATCAGAAACTTTGTGATGCATAAAGGCGATTGTAAATAAGGATATATTGTTCTTCCCAAACTACGATTTTCATCAATCACCAATGGATTTGCTGTAATAGGTGATAAGGTTATCAGGTGGCTAGCATGAGCATCCATGATAAGCATTACATACTAAAAGGAACACTTTGAAATAGTCAGTAATAAAGGGAGAGAGTAGTTGTGGATATGAGTATTTTGTTTTAAAAGAAATATAATCTAGAAATCTCCAGACTAAAGACAACGTGAAATGATTCAAATATGCGTGGTAAATCATCTAGAAAAATTTCAAATTTAGCAAAAAATATACAACACAGGATAAAAGTATGACACTTTCTGTCATTGTGGCAATCGTTGATTCCTACTGACTACTTATATACACTAAACTGTGAAGCATACGAATAGAAAAATCGTTTTAGTTAACTTTTCACTGTTTAAAAAAGAAACAATTTTCAAATCACTTATGAAAGGTAGATTTATCGTTATTGTTTTTTTTGAATAATGGACTTTGTTCAACGCTTATTACAATAAGTAGTGAAATAATGTAAACATTTTCAGGCGATGAAGATTGTAATGTTAGGGCTTATTTTATTTACTTCACTACTCTCCACTTATTCATTAGGCTGAGTTAGACTTACAGTCTCGACGATTTAGAACTGTGTACTCTAAAATTATTCAGTGTTTTTCAGTAATTGTTAGTTAATACAATAAAGACTTTTTACTCTATATGTGAATTCAACAAATATTTCGTTTATTAATGACGAGATTCAAAGTCTAATACTGAATACACACTGGAATTAGTAAACACGTTTGATTCGCATGACAGTTGATTTCATAATGAAGCTGGATTTAATTTAAAATAAGGGTTACTCAGTGACTTGCAATATTCAGTGTAAAATGAATTACACAATCAGTGATATTAGGAAGCGAGATAAAATACAGTACTAAAAAAGTTGGCATAGAGTGGGGTCAAAGGAAATTAAGATAGGAAATTCGTCCATCACACCACTCCTTTTCCGTAAATACCTGGAAGTCTGAAGTACATGTGATTTTACATCTCAGAATTAATTTATCTGATCGGAGCACCCAGTGATGCAGTATTATACAATCACAACAATTCAAACACAATATATTGTTCATCATCGTATCAAGGCAATAATTAAAATACCTTTCAAACTACGTTAAAGAAAAAATAAATAACTTGAGCATCTCGGTTTTATTTACTACTTGACGCATAGATGAATAGAATAAATTGAATAAAAGTTATCTAACCGAATGTTTGTAGTGATTTTCAGTGTCCCTCAAATTTACTCATCTAATAGGTGTTATATCTAACTCGACAATGCTTAGAATATTGTAGGAAAGAGGCAGGGAAAAACCGTCGGTCATTGTGGTTATCTCTGATTACTTGGACAATGATGATGTGAATTTACTTTTCCATATCTGCGATTGGCAAAGATTTACAAAATCTTTCCAGTGTGAAAAGATTCAATAAGTTGTTCTTTGTCTGAAACTAGGATATGCTTTATGCACAAACCATTCGATTCTTTGAAAGTGTTGTTGACAGTTTCGTGATATATATTTCTGAGTTATTGAAGTGATTTTTTATTCGTACACGGAGGTAACACTTAATCATCTATTTAAGATTATAGGTTTCCAGGCCGTAGGTGTTACGAACTTCCTGGAATAATTTGAGCGCCCAGTCAGATTGATTCATTAAAAATTATTTAAATTAATCACAGCGTGTTAAGAAAACCAAAACAACATTTTTCTGAACGTTCAGCTGTGTAAGCCACAGCTTCTTCAGCAGATTTATTCGGATTTTATTAATCATCAAAATATACATATATATTTATAATTTATAATGAATCTATCAGAGAGCTAAACAATGTCTACTAAACAGTATGGGGCGCTTAAACTTTACCTCCAGGTAATGAAATAATTACGGCTAAGTTCATGTGTGTTGACCCTGATAAAAGTGGTTTCAATTTACATTGGATACTATTCAAGAAAAATTTTGCGGTGTCTTTATATTTGTCTGTAGTTCGACGACCTGATGTCGATGTTCTCCGCATGTATTTTGTAGTTATTCTCTGTGAATTAATCGTTGCTTCAATGTACGTCTTCGAATTGGTTGCAGATGTGCTATTCAAAAGAACTAAGTGGAATATATGCTAAATTGTTGAGAATAATAATCTGCATCGATGATTTACATGGAAAATGATGTTGGAATGAATAACACTGACACGTTCATGATTGGTGGATGTGGACAGAAGGTCTTCGTTGAACATCCATTGATTCGCAAGAACGGAGAATCGCGTATATACAAGTCAGGAAAATGTTTGATTCATAAGGGTGATCGTTTTACCACTCTCTACTATTGATATTTAGCACTATATTGTAATGATGTCAACTGAAAGATATTTATGCCAAAACTCCGCTTTTCATCTCTAACTAATACTCTCTCTACTCTACTTCGGCTATCTCATTGTTTCATTGTTTCAATCACTACTTATATGTCCTGCTGAAGGAATTACTTGATCGCCTCGATTTCGTAGTGAGTCAGCTCTGTTGTAGCACATCTGTCAAATCTTACCACTCCGACCAATTCTGTCTATGCTATTTTCATATGTAACACCGGTGAGATTGTCCCATTTTTTCCAGCTTCAATTTACATCCGTTTTCGGCACAACTCTACTTTTGCCTAATTAACGTTACAGGCTGGACTGTCCTGTAGATCCATATTAGTTTGTTTATTAGATATATCACACAGTGAAACAGTATTCTTTACTGGATGATGTTTCGAACAAACTGTTTTGTACATAATCATATCATCAATTACAATCACACGACTTTGAAACTTGAGTTTTATAGTTTTCTTTGTTCTCTCCTATTTGTCGTTTGGTTAGTAGAATTTTCCAGATATCGGGGACAGGTGATGAATCATTCCTATTACATGTATTTGCAGTTGATTCAATAAACAGAGCTTCTGTTATCAATCTCGCCGACCACCCTGTGTATTTAGATTTTAAAACTGTCATTCTATGTCATCCTATTGTATGGTTGTGTATAACTGCATGTAGTGCTATAGTTGAACTATTCTTTAGAAGTAAAATAAAATGAATAATGATAGTAGCGATAGTGATAATAATAACAAGGCAAGGCAAGCCGTCTGAAAATTCAGCCAATGAGATGAACCGTGAATATGCAATATGAAGTGCGACCACCAGCTAACATTTCTCATGAATATCTGTCCTCACATCAGAATTGAGGGACAATCGAATCATAAACATTTTTATAGACAAAGACATTTTATTTTGCAGGAAATATAGTCTTTGTATCTCAGGATCGAACATGGAGGACATGATAAAGGCGCTCACCTGTTTCTGTCAAGTTGCCTGTGATTAGTCGTCCCAGTAAATTAATGCATTCAGTGTGCTTTGTCCTACCATGTCGAATCTAATTCGTGTAATATGTTTAATTACACCCGGTGATTTTAGAGGTAACGGTCCTGTAATCAGTCTTTAGCAGATTTCATTACAGACAATAATATCCCATATGGCCAGAAAAATCCCACAAATCAAATTTTCCCGATACATTGTATTCCATTATTTCGCGCTTATTAGTCGATCCCTTTGAGACTTCATATCTAAGAATAATATTACCATGATTCTTTCAAGCTTTGGTTCACCGCATCATTTTGAGTAATAAAATGAATGCTAACATAATCAGTGTAGCTAATTTCAGTGGCAAAATTGGCGTTGTCGTTACAGCAGTCTGTCATTCAGTCGCCGTATGAACCAAAAACACATTTGATACTGCTGATATTCCTGGTTAACATATAATTCGCATAATTAGGGGTGAAATGGACATCTTCACTTTGTTCTCTTTTATGCCATCCTCTTCATCTTAGTCAACAATCGCTCAAACTCTATCATCTCATTTTTACATGACCTCCTCCATTTCACCCTCATACTGTCGACCCACTCAAGCGATTGCCTAACGCGTGATGTCATTCGACGGTTCCTTCAATGTGCTCTTCATTTATATCCATTTTCTTCAATAAATTTGTTGGGCGATCGACTCTTCGTTGGTTAGTTCTCAGATGGAGTTTCTTGTTACTAATTCTTTCTCGCCATCTGTTCTTCGCTATGGAACAAAGGATACTGCCAGTGTGAGTGTGCAACCAATTGGAAATGCTTTTTTTATACAGTGGCGACTATTAAATTATTTTCGTTATACGCCAAGTTTCTGACCCGTAAAGAAGAACAGACTGAGTGACTTAAAATTTATCTTGAAAATCCAAATATCGTTCCTTATGCTACGTGCAGAAGATTTCCAAATTCGTTTCAGGCTGATGAGTCTGGCCAGCTTTGACAACTTCATCGGTTCCGCCTGTATTTGAAACGATGCTTCCAAGATAAGTTAAGGACGAAAGCTCTCTTAAGTCTCTTCCGTTGATGGTGATTGGTGCTGGTTTCTTTTCTCATTGCAGTTCATCTGTTATCTTCGTCGCCTTCGCCTTGACTATGTTCACCTGCAGTCCTGTTTTCGCTACCTCTTCAGTCAGTTTATTACTTTTCGCTTGCATGCCTACAAGTCTGTGTGGCATTAGACACATTTTATCTGAGAAATACAGATCTTTAAGAGTCTTGTCATCAGTAGTCCAGCATACTCTTGTCTTCTCGCTCAACACAAATAATCTGACGCACACTCAAACACAGGTGAATAACCAACCAATCAGCCAACTAACCTAATCAATGAACACGCGGAATGTGAGTTTCATTCGATTATTCGCTCTTCCCCCTCTCAATCAACTCATGATGGCTTCATGGATCGATCGATTGACTGGTTGGTTGTTTTGTGCGTGGATTAACTCTTCTTTTCTACATATTCACTCTGTGATGAGTAAATAATTTTCGTATTTGGGACTCAGTCTGTCAGTGAATCAGTTCGACTGAATGTTTGTTTCTTCTTCTCCTACTACTTCTTCCTTCCTTCCTTCTTTCGTGCGGTCATTCTTTCGTTGTGCTTTTCATCTTATTTTCTTTTTGTTCATTTTTAGTTAAACATTTTTCTTATGTTTTCACTTGTTTATATTTAGTTGTATTTTTTCATTTATTAAATTTTTTAGTAAATCTCTACATATAAGTGTGTTTTTCATCGTATTTTGCTGGTATCTGGTTTTTTAAGTTTACACTTCATCTTTGCCACCTCAAATGGTGTGTTTTCTTAATGTGTAAAATATTTCACCTAATTTTCTTTACCTTTTATCTTCTTCAACACTGGTGATCCTATAGCCATCTAATTCGGTTTTTTAATACAGTTTATTGTGTAATTAGATTACAGTGGAGGTAAGACATAACTAAATACCTGATATTATATCATCAAGCGGCAGCTCATTCTTAATTTCATCTTTCCCTGATTGAATTTCTCACTGTTTCTTTTTCATTAGATAGGGATTAGCTAGCCTACAATTTGACGTACCTCTAATGTGGCATTTAACTACTGCTCACTGTTTTGATAATTCGTGCCTCAGCCTTTTTTACAGCCCACCATCGACCTGATGTTATATCCTGCTTTATATATTTTTATAATCGACTCAGTAGATTTTTTTTGATTTTATTCATATTAGTGTCCACAGGTACTTTAACTTCCTGATATTGTTCTGTTTCAATATGTTGACTGACCTCGTTTATGTTTTCTGATTTCTCCATAGAAAATGTTGTACTATCCTCATTCGATTTTGCGATCAATATGCTTTAGTCGTTCCTCAAACATTTCAGAGCTGCTTCTTCTTTTTATGATAAGTTGCTAGTCTTTTTCTTCATAACTCAGAATATATCGCGAGAGGAATTCTGAAATCCATAGGAACTCAGTAATTTTCACAAAATTCAAAGTGTTTGATTAAAAGGCGATTAGAGGAGACATTCACAGGCGCAACTATAACCACAGTGAGGCATGAGTTTCATGCAATCACTAAATATCACTTAGAAATTATCTCACTCTGAAGAGAGTATATATGCATGAGTCAACGCCAGTTCTTACACAGGCATAATTTGCTCTGCTTTGGTAGCTTAACAAGGTGGCCAACCTTTATTCCAATCAATAGGCAACTCTCCGTCTTTCCAACCCTTTTGCAACAGTGGCGTGAGCACACCCGCATGAGCATTTAGGACTGTTTCAGTGCTTCGAAATGAAATTCGTCGGCCTCTTCTGCTTTCCTTGACTTCAATAGCTTGATCGCCTCCAAGATTTCTGCTTCTGCTGGAGGATTCTTGTCCACTGACAGGCAGTTGCTTGAGTTCTGTTGGTGTTATGTCCAGTGGGTTTCAGGTGATGGTCGGTTCAAGAGTGCTTTTGAAGTGATCAGTACAATGTTTGATTTGTTACCCCTTTTCGGTAACGAGGTTCCTTTGAACATCTTCGTCTAGTTTCATCCGCGTAGTGTCTCTGACTTTGACATGATATCTGCAGTGAACCTATTCTTTGTAGTTTTGATCTTAGGTTTCTTAGCTCTGAACTTGAATTGTGGCAGATCTCTAGTTATTCCGAAGACTTAAATCTTCTCCATGAAGGATTCTTGGACTAGGTATTGGTCTGTGCCCATATCTCCCCCCTTTCTCTACTTTGTATCCAGCAGCCTACATATCCAGTTCTTCGAGCACTATTGGGATGAAGTCCATCTGAATTAGGGTGTGTCCGTCAAGCGACATCCATGTTGCTTTGTGTAGATAATTGCGCTTGTAAACGCTATATCCGATCACCGAAGCATTGAAAGTGCAAAAGTCTGCGAATAATACTTCCTTTATTATCTGTTCCCAGTATAACTTGCAGTTATATTGCCTATACTGATTTTGTTGTTGGCATTTGTCCATTGATGCTTGAAGTTGTCCCTAACCATCTCACTTTTTCTCTTGTTCCGCTTTGTTTGTAGAACTGTGTGCCCCAATGGATGATTTTAAGCTTCCTTACGTCTGAGCTGCATTTTGCTCTCATGATCCTGGGTGAGATTGTTTCAGACTGCATGAGGGCATCGCTGCTACTGATGTAATCATAACAGCCACTCACTGTCTCAGTGCGCTCGTGGTTGTCATCTGGGTTACAAGACTGGTGTAGATTAGCGACTCTTTATTTGACAATTTTGACAGCCCACATCCATTCAGTCAGCTCTCACAGATTCTCAGCACTTCCATAATCATTATTTGCCTTATATTTGACCTGCAGGGAAGCCTTCGTACATTGTGTGAACATTCCACGCCGCCTTTCTTATTCTTGCTTTAATCAAGAGAAGACCTATGGGCCAACTGGCTTCTCGAAGGCCGACTTTCACAAGCCCGCTGTATAATTTTGGCTCTCCGATATCAGCGAGGAATGTGTTTGGAACTAATAATTCTTGCATTTTTAATATATTGTCCATTTCATCTGTGGTTTCTGGGGTGCAATTTCTGCGAAATCTGTTGCTGAGTGAACGGATCAGATTTCGTTTGGTGTATACACCAATCTCGAGAGAATCCTCGTCGACAGTTGTTATCCAGAACGGTTTATTGCAAAATCAATGACATTTAGACCACAAAAGCCACCCATGCTTTGTCTCCCGAAAAAACTACTCAACATGAACATTCATTTCAATGGAGATATATCTGCGGAAACAATAAAAATGCGACCATCGCCCTCACTGAACTACGACTAACCTCCACAAAACCTATAATTCATGTGAACTTGAAGGATAAGCTACCACTCCTGGCCTCATAAATGTGTATTTATCAACTCACCTGAACGTGTGGAGCCAGGTATGTCCGCCGTACCCAGCGCTCGCTTTCCAAACATATCACCGAAAACTTACTAATACAGTTTACAAAGGAGAAAATCAATGCCCCCACAGCCTCATCCTACAACATCTGATAGAATCCGGACACCAAGCTACACAGCAAACAAACTTCAAAGTCGTCTACAGAATACGAAGTAGTCTTCCTAAAAGTGTACGAATCAGACTTCTTCAAACTGCAGAAGCAATGGCGATTCACTTGCTAAGAACTGAACTCTGCATACAGAAGAAGTTCGTTCAATCACTATACTTGCAATGGACGTAATCCATCTTATTACCGGACAAGTAAATTCTACCTAATCTTTTTTGTGTCTCTTTATTAGTATTACTTTGTCTTCTCAATTGTAATATTTTACATTTTCAACTTTCTTGTTCTCTATCCCCACCTGATTTAATTTCTACACCACACTACCACTGTTACTGACTTGAACAACGCTCAATTTCTAGTCTTTTATGTCTCGTCATCCAACTTATTTCCTCAATTTGATTTCTTATTTAATTGGCATTATTATCTACCCCACTTATACTTAGTCTCTACTCTAATTACCCCCGTTGCTACTATAACCGAAATTGAAACATTTTAGCCAATTATTTCACGTCATCTAACCTACTAACTGAATCTTACTTTAGTTGCAATCTAATTAACCTTGTTTCTATCTTAGATCATTCTTGTATTACATGATCAATTATATAAACTTGACAAACATCATGTACACACACAAATAATTATACATATAAATGTGCTTGTACAGCTATGTGAATGAATTCGCCGAAAAGAGTCTCTTCGCTGAACGTCTTCTCTTTTTCATATGACTGTATAACTGCTAAATGTTGACCTAAACACTTGTCTAAGTACCACTTCCTTTTTATGACAAACACTTATGTCGCACCGAATGTCCTTACGATTCATCACAAACATTTCACTTTTGCAAAGGATAAACTATGTGTTCAGTAATTATAGGCGAAAACACATCCCCGTTACCTTGTTTAATATTCATCAACCATTTTTACTTACATATCTGAGAAGAATGCCAACCACTAGATCATACATTGATGTTTGTGAAGGTAAGCAATTTCAGTCTCGGTCAAATCGTATTTTCACGTCTCGATTCTTGATGTAATATGAAGGTTGTCTATTCTTCCACTACTTCACTGCTAGGAACGCAATTTCTAAGGAATGGAATCGTAAGTTCGAATATTTCAGTTCAGTTGTCTGATTTTATAATGGTTTTTGTGTTTTTATTTATTTATTTATTTACTAAAAGGAGTGAAACGTGAATGTCGAATATTTAAAAAGTAGTGATATTTAGCGATGCTTGCACTTAGAAGCCTCCCATTCAGCATATTCTGTCATTATACAAGTAACGATAGAGGTTCTACACAAAAATTTAAACGATAAAACTACATAACATCGTGCTTATGCGGATAGTTGGTATTCTCTGAAACATGCATAAGCAATCTAACTGGACCTTATCCATTCAACAACAATAAAATTGGACATAATATGCAGATATGCTGAGTTCAAGAAGTAGCTAGCGCATAATGAATAACAGGAAAAGTGATGTTAACAATACATGAAGGAAAATGAACTACT